>JARVZY010000219.1:35000-103176 GCA_030686995.1 Artemisia argyi | reverse complement strand
CAAACGGCCTAAACCAATGCTTCCGTGGAATACAGTGTTTCCCCGGGTCGTTTAATCCCAACGAGGTGTGAAAACTGAAATAAAATGACTTCGAGATCAGGTTAATTGAACAGGAAATGGGTTTAAGTGATTGTACTACTGAAATATAAGTATGAATAGCTTTGATAAGCTATATCAACTAATACGTGAAATCAGATAAGTACAAACGAAAAGGAACTGGAAAAACGTATACGTTTAATATTTAAACGTAAACAAAAATAACTTTAACTATAGTAGGAGTTTGCAAGCCTTAGGGGCTTAAATGCAAATTAAATAAACTTGAAATATTTATTTTATAATTACTGATTTATTTAAGAAAATCTAAAAATGTAAAAAGATATAAAATGTACGTTTATATTTAAATAAACGTAAACGTACGAAATTTAAACGTGAATTCTGTAAAATACAACTCCCATAAATATGAAAATTATATTTTTGGAATCCTAAACTTATTATAAAATTATTATAAAACTAAAATTATTTTTATAACTATTTAATTAATTATTATTATTTAATAAGTATTTTTAATTATTTAATAATTCACTAATAAATAAGAAAATGTAAAATAAGTCTAGAAATATAAAATTAAAATTTCTAAAAGTCTAAAATATTATAAAACTTATTTTAAAACTAAAATTATATTTTAACACTATTTATCTAATTATAATTATTTAATTATTATTTAACTAATTATATTGATTTAAATTATTAAAAATATCAAAAAGACTTAGATAATTAAGAAAGTTTTTATAAATCTAATTAGCTATCTCAGGAATCCTAAAAAATTATAAAAAGTTTATTTTATGTATTTTTAAACTAATTTACTAATTATTATTTTATTTATTAATTAATTATCAATTAAACTAATTATATTATTAAAAATAGAAAATGAACAGTATAAATTCTAGAAAAATTTGTAAAAATGTTTTACCTTATATAAAAGCTAGAAAAATTATAAAAACTAGGTGGTACTTTATAAAATATAATTATGCTAGTTAATTCTTATTTATTAATTAATTATTAATTAAACTAATATTAATTCTAAATATTACCAAATGACAAAGGAAAATTCTGGAAAAATTTATAAAAATACTTTAATATTAGAGAGATTTATTAAAAATATAAAAATACAGAAGTGCTTATAAATAAGCTAAAAAGAAAATTAAATAGATAGTTTCTATTAAATAGAAGTTATCACTATAATTAAGTACTGTGAGTGCTTATTAGACCAAACGATTTGTTGGAAATTATACTAACAGTTACCACGGCTAGTGAAGATGTTACAACTGCAGAAGATTGTACTTGCAGTGGAAACTCATTACCACTGCAAGAACATATATTACCACTGCTTATTAGATAATGGTTAGGAAACGCGTCTAGATAAATATAGAATAGATCTTGTGTATATCTTATTCTATTAGCATTATACTTATCTTGTAGAAGATGACTCCTTGTGCTATAAAAGGAGATCCTAGATTAAAGGTTAGAGATATAACTCATATACTTTTCTAGAGCTTCAAGGTGTAACCCTAGTGATATCAAGATCACTCGTATTATTATCATTAATAATATTGGAGCTAATAGTTTGTTTACATATATTGTTCTTATTCATATATAATTGTCTTACTCACAATCAATCTTCTAAGTGTTACTAAGTAGATTCCGCATACTTAGTGATATAATTCAAAGTATCAATCTAACACAAGTTCAAGGTGTTTAGATCCATCAAGTGGTATCAGAGACAGGCTTTGATACTTTGATTTAGAAGAATCAAGTCCACTCAGAAGAATCAATGGAGACAGAAACCAGTAACTCAAACATTGCTGCTAAGCTTCCAAAGCTTAAGTTGAATGACTTTGAGATGTGGAGGCAAATGATAGAACAATTCTTTATGGTCCAAGATTACACACTCTGGGAGATCATTATGGTTGGAAATTCTTTCAAACCAAGTTCTACTTCAGAGATGATTGGTGGCAAGGAAGTAATTAAGGTCAACACTGGACCTGTTACTAATGATGAAAGACTTCAGTTGAAGAATGATCTCAAGGCCAGAGGTTTGTTGCTGATGACACTTCCCAGAGACCAAGTACTAGCATTCAGCAAGTACAAGACTGCAAAGACTCTTTTTGATGAGATCTGTGAAGTTTTTGGTGGTAATGATTCCACCAAGAAGACTCAAAAGACCTTGCTGAAGCAGACTTATGAAAACTTTGGTTCATCAAGTAATGAATCTCTTGATAGCATTTCACAAGGCTACAAAAGATTGTTACTCAACTCACTGTTTTTGGAATTGAGGTGGAAAGGGAAGACCTCAATCTAAAGTTCTTAAGAAGCTTACCCTCTGAGTTTGGAACCAATGTTGCTGTGTGGGAAGATAAGCCAGAATTGGAGACCATGAAACTTAATGACTTGTACAATAACTTCAAGGTTATTGAACAAAGATTTAAGAAAGCTGGCAAAATAAGCTCAAGTTCAGGAAGTGTAGCACTCATATCATCATCTCTTGATGATAGTTCAGATGAAGAAAGTGATAGTGATGATGACAATGCTAACATTGTTGTTTCCACTAGTAGTGGAAGTGTTTCCACTGGTAGCTCAAAGAGACAGATTGCACGGCTTAGTGATACTACTTTTTATGCCTTTATATCAAGTCAAGTGGGTGGTTCAATTCTCAATCATGAGGATCTGGATCAAATTGATGAAGATGATATAGAGGAGATGGACATTAAATGGCAAGTGGCATTACTAAGCTTAAGGACAAAGAAGTTTTGGAAGCAGACTGGAAGAAAGATCAACATCAGTAGCAATGAAACAGTAGGTTTTGACAAAAAGAAGGTGGAGTGCTACAATTGTCATAAGAAGGGGCACTTTGCCAGGGAATGTAGGAAGCCAAGGAAGTCTGACAACAGGTCAACTTGGTACAAGTAGGACAAGAAGAAGGAACCTACTACTGATGAGCCAAAGGGGCTATTGGCCATTGATGGAGTGAGCTTTGATTGGAGCTTTATGACTAAGGAAGAGGAAGATGATTAAGAGTCTGCAATGGTTGCTATAGAGCTTGCACTAATGGCTTTTTCTGACTCTGAGGTACAAACTGATAATGCTTGTTCTAAATCTTGTAAGGCCTTAAAAGGGTATGAGAAACTTAAAGCACAATTTAAGGAGCAACACATAGAGTTAACTGATACTAATTATAACTTAGCAAATCATAAAAGAGGCCTAGGTGTTTTAGAAACTCAGTTAGAGCATTATAGGGCAAATGAATCTAAGTTAAATGATGATATTGCAGTATTAAGAAGAGACTTAGATTATCAGGTTGCTGTTAATAAGGTTCTTAGAGAAGAACTAGAAAAAGTTAAAGTGGCTAGTGAGAATATAATGATAACTAAGCAAACACTGGATCATCAATCCAAGTGTATTGATAAAATTTGGGAAGCCCAAATTGTGAGCAAAGCCAAATCAGGACTTGGATACAAAATAGTTCCACCACCTCTAAGAGGTGTTCCATCACCTCCTGGCATTGTCTTAGCTCACACAGGTTTAGAAGAATTCCAGGAACCACCTATGACCTATCGACCAAAGTTTGTTAAACCAGTTGAAATTGAAAAGGTTCAGGTGGAGGTTGATGTATTTAATAGTGCTAGTGACTCATCTCTTAAAGATGATAATTTGAATGTTGAGTCTAAGCCTAGTGTTCCTGAGAATATTAAAGTGGAAGTTAAAAGAAGTATTCCTGATGTAGTCAAAGAGAAGCCTAGGTCACAATCTAATTTCACTAGGCCCACTACTAGATATGCAGAGATGTATAGAAGTAGGTCACCAACTCCTAGGGGAAACACGAGGAGTTGGAATCATGTTAAATCTAGGCAGACTTTGTGTTCAATAACAAACCCTGTCATATATGTGGTAGCTTTGACCATTTGGCTTATAGCTGTACCTACCACTTGGGAAGAAGGGAAGTGTTTTGGAATACTAGGGTGAATGGACAAAATGCTAATAACTTAACTCACCCAAATCCACTTAGCAAGATGATTCCCAGGTCTGTTTTGCTTCATTCTGGCATTAAACCAATTTCCGCTGCTAGACCAGCAGTTTCCACTGCTAGACCAGCAGTTGCCACTGCTAGAAATAAAAACAGAGTTTACCCTAAGCCCCCTGTTACTACTTTTGTTAAATCTACTCAAACAGGGAAAAAGACCAATTTTGAAAAGAAAGTTAACAATAATCAGAAGTGGGTACCTAAAATTTCTAAGCCAGCAGTTACCACTGCAAGGCCAAAGGTTACCACTGGTAGGTCTGTTAACAAGAAAATGGTAAATATGGGAAATGCTATTAAGGCCTCAGCACGTTGGGAATGGAAACCAAAAGGAAACATTACCTAAAACAATCCCAATGGTGTATCACTGACCTTTGATAGATACAATTATATTGATACACGAGGCAGATCCAAGTCATTTGTGGCTTGGGTCCCCAAAAGGAACTAATTCCTTTATTTTGTGTGCAGGGACATTGAAAGACTACTAATGATCAAGGATACTCAGACAGTGGATGTTCCAGGCACATGACTGGCAATAAGTCCTATCTTTCAGACTTTCAACCTTATGATGGACAATTTGTCAGCTTTGGAGGAGGAATTGGTGGCAAAGTTTCTGGCAAAGGAACAATCAAGGCTGGAAACATTGACTTTGAAGATGTGCAGTATGTAAAAGAACTCAAGTACAACCTCTTTAGTGTGTCACAGATGTGTGACAAGAAGCATAGAGTTCTATTCACAGAAGATGAATGCTATAACTTATCTAAGGATTATAAGCTTCCTGATGAATGTGACATTTTGCTTAAAATCCCTAGAAAAGGAAATTTGTATAGCATTGACATGCAGAACATAGTGGCTAATAATGATGTTATTTGGATGAATCAATGCTTTGGCATAGAAGACTTGGTCATGTTAACTTCAAGACCATTAACAAGATTGTGAAAGATGGACTTAGAGGTTTACCAGAGAAAATATTTGAAAATGACCAAACTTGTGTTGCCTGTCTCAAAGGAAAGCAACACAGAGCTTCATGCAAGACCAAGGCATTCAATTCAATCAATCATCCACTCTTTATGCTGCATATGGACTTGTTTGGTCCTACCTCTGTGAGCAGCATAAATTTGAAGAAGTATTGTCTAGTTGTGACTGATGATTTCAGTAGATTCACATGGGTTTTCTTTTTTAAGTACCAAGGATGAAACCACAGGTATCCTTAAGACATTCATCACTCAAGTTGAAAATCAATTTGAAAAGAAAATCAAGATCATCAGGTGTGACAATGGGACTGAGTTCAAGAATAAAGTTATGGATGATTTCTGCAGAGACAAAGGTATTAAAAGAGAATTTAGTGTTGCCAAAACTCCTCAACAAAATAGAGTTGCAGAAAGAAGAAACAGAACACTAATTGAGGCTGCTAGAACCATGTTAGCTGATTCCAAGCTTCCAGTGAGTTTTTGGGCTGAAGCAGTTAACACTGCTTGTTACATTTAGAACAGGGTTTTAGTGGTCAAAACAAAGAACAAGACACCTTATGAGTTGTTCAGAGGAAGACCTCCTACTTTGGAGTTTATGTGGCCATTTGGGTGTCATGTTACTATTCTCAATACCATTGATCATCTGGGCAAATTTGAAGAAAAGTCAGATGAAGGCTTCTTTGTTGGATACTCTATGGTTAGCAAGGCTTTTAGAGTCTACAATTTAAGAACAAAGAAGATTGAAGAGAACTTGCATGTTCAGTTTCTTGAAAATAAAGCAAACATGGCAGGTTCAGGACCAGATTGGCTATTTGATCTTGAAACATTATCAAATACAATGAATTATGTTCCTCTCACTTCAAGTACTGGAGACAAAGATCTTGAAGATTCAGAAGAATTCATTGATGAAGATGAAGCTTGCAAAGATGATGAAGATCAAATTGTTATGCCACTTTGGGACTTTGTTGATAATTCTGAAAAGCCAAGTGATGCAGATGGTGTGAATAAAGATATTCCTACTAGCAGTGGCAACTTAATTCCCACTGCTACACCAGAAGTTTCCACTGTCTGCCCAAATGTGGACCATACTTCTCAGGAATCACCAAGTGATGGTGTAGAGATCTCAAACATGCCTACAACATATGATATTCCTAGCACATCACAGTCTACAATTCACAAAGTGCATCCTCTTGATAATGTTATTGGTGAACTTCAATCAGGTGTGAAGACTAGAAGACAGACAAAGAAAGATGATATTCATGGGTTTATAAGTGAAGTGTATGAGTCCAAGAAACATAGAAAGAAGAATGAGTGTTCGTTTTTCTGTTTTCTCTCACAGGTGGAGCCTAAGAATGTGTATATGGCTCTAGGAGAATCTAGCTGGGTTGAAGCTATGCAAGATGAGTTGCTGCAGTTTAAGCTTCAAAAGGTTTGGGTTCTTTGTGACTTGCCTGATGGTATAAAGGTCATTGGTACTAAATGGGTTTTCAGAAACAAGAAAGATGAAAGAGGTATTGTAATCAGGAACAAAGCTAGATTGGTAGCTCAAGGATACACTCAAGAGGAGGGTATTGTTTATGAAGAAGTTTTTGCTCCTACTGGTATATATTTCACCCACAAAGTTTCAAAGATTCAAATCAAATACAAAAATCATGAAAATTCATCCCATTTTTGCAAAAATCTGAGATTGCACTTTTTGACCTTTTCAATATAACTTGCAAGGTTGACTTTGGTGACTTTTAGTTAATGATTACTGGTTTAAATAGATGTATTAAGCTATATTACAGCTAAATATGGCTAGAAGAACAAATTTTAAACAAAATGGTGAGGTTTGATGTTCCCAAATCCCAACAGTAAACTGATATGGGTGGATGAGGGTGATTTTTGACTTTTGGTGTTAGAGATGCAAAGTTTATGGACTATATAACCTATATCACACTACAGCAGTCTAGTGAAACCAAAATAAACAACAAATAACAACAAGATCTAGGCTAACAAGCTTGTTCCAAACACCCTATATACTAACTGATTTGGAAATTTTCCAAGTTAGCAAAGGATTTAATCCAAACAACTAGCACAGAATCATATATTACTATGAATTAAACCTGTTTAAGCCCAAAGATATCAATAAACAACAACTGCAACCCAGAAATCACCATATGCTAAATGGACTGAATTAGAAATAATGAACAACTATTGATTTTAATGAACAACAATGGACTTTTTAAGTTATAATACAGCTAAACAACCTCAAATAAGCATAAATTAACAACCAATTACACAAATTACTCTAAGTACCTAATATGAGAAAAATGAGTACAAAATCTTACTTGAAATCCAAGCTTGACCAAGAAATTGAGAACCAAATGAACAACCTAACACCCTCCACATGGTACTAAAACCATGTTTCCCAAGCTTTCCATGCTTCCAAATCACTTCTCAATCCATAATTTAACCAAAATTTGCACAGTTGACTTTAGTTGACTGATTTTGTATTTGTGGAATTTTTTAAGCTACACTGAATTGTAAGTTACTAAAAGCTTTATTGAGGTTATTAGGAGCTTATATGAGCTTATTTAATCTGTAATCATCAACTAAGAACAATACTTTAAGTAGAATGAAATTTTGGAAATTTCAGACTTACATAAACTGGATTCACACATAAAAACTGAAATTGATTATTGAAATAGGTTCACATACACTTAAAAACACTAAACAAAGTACTTCAAAGTTAAATTTTACACTGGAAACTAGAACATAATTAAGTCGACATACATTTTTCTAAATTAAACTAGATATCTTTCCACACAGCTTCTTTCTTGATATTTATTGACCTTTAGGGTTCCTTGCAGCCTTCTGACACTTTCCCACTTCTAAATTCAACCATTGGATGAGTCAAACTCATCCAAGCCGTTTAAATCTGTTTTAGTGCCAAAAGTCATTAGGGTAGCTTGGGGTTGTTTCAGAGCAATTAAAGAACTTTGGTGGTACTAGGAGGTGGAGGGGACAAGATTGGATAGGAGGGGTGGACTATGGGTGTGTTTTGGTCAAGAAATAGGCTTTTAGCCATGGAGGTTGAGTGTGGATGGTGGGGAAAGCATTTAATGCCCTGTGGGATGGAATGATGATGTTTGGAGGTGAGGTGGAAGTGGACAGGTGGTGGTGAAACCATGGTGGTATTGGAGAAGGAGGTTGGGGGTGAGTGTGGTGAGCAGTGGTGGTGGTATTGGGGAAGGAGGGTCAACGGGGTCAAACCCCATTTTATTAATAAGGGGTGTGGACTGGGCTTGGTTTGGGCCAACAACAAAAAAGGTAGGGTGGGCTTTTGGTTGTGTTTGGACTAGGCTTGGTTTTGGGGTTATAATAAAAACAAAGGGTCCGGTTGGTTATTAGTTACACAAGGACCAATTTGTAATTATTTTTCAAACATAAAGGACTGAATTTGCTATATTTCCAAAGTAGTTACAAGGATCATTTATGCCATTTATGAATAACCCAAGGACCAAAGATATAATTTTTTCCATTTTCAAAACCCAGGGACCTTTTCTGCCAATTCCTCAAACTCCAGGGACCAAACTTGTAATTTTCCGAAAGTTGAAGGGTTTAACTTGTAATTTCTCCATAGCTATCATAAGGTCCATTTATGCCATTTAAGAATAGTGCAAGGTTTATTTTTCATATTTTTCCATTTTAAAAACCTTAAGGACTATTTTTGACATTTTTGAAACTTAAGGGACTAAAGTTGTCATTTTGCATTTTTTTTAACTTTAAAGGACTATACTTGACAACTTATGAATCCCTAAGGACCTTTGATGATATTTTTCATGTTTTGATTTACCAGGGACTAGTTTTTGCTAATTTTTCAAAGTTTAGGGACTGAAACTATAAATTATGTGAAATGTTTTATTTTTCATCAGTTTTCAATCCTTTTGCATAAAAACACAATCCAGGGATATTTTATGTAATTTTAAGGCATTCCTGTGTGTTTTCATATGTTTTTGCAGTCTAAATGTAACAGAAATGATGAGTATTTACACACTCATCAATCCCCCACACTAAACTATTGCTAGTCCCTAGCAATCTTTTAAGAAAATTTTAATGGATTTTTACTCTTTACCAAAAGCCATCACTTCTGGAGTAGCCAGATGTAAGAACTGTGGTACACCTGACAACCGTGTGATTTTTAGCAAACCACCAGCTGTCAACGGATTTGTTTTGTCTTTACCAAAAGCCGTTTGCTTCTGGACTAGCCAACTATTGATGGACAAAGTCAACATCTTGGTGAGCTGATTACCAATTATGGTTTTTCCACTGCCTTTACCGCATGCCATAATCTTGCGGGCTATCCAACTCATTCGCTTTTTAGGATATGGCGAGTTGAGGTACCATACAATTTTGGGCAAATTGCAAGCCATCAACGGTTTTGAGATATCTTTACCAAGAGCCGTTTGCTCCTGGATTAGCCAATCCTTATGTGGGTTAGACATGGCGGACTGATAACCATTTATTGCATTTCTAAGTGTGAAAAAACATTAAATTTTGATCAAATGAGGGTGCTTGATGGAACATGTGTTTGAATTCGTGAGAATCCCCCCCCCCCACACTTAGAAATGAATATTGCCCTCAATATTCAAAACACCGGGTGTTAAACTGATACTTAGAACATAAGAAGGAAATATTAATAACCTTTATTTTAGGCTTTTTACATTTTTTTTTAAATATATACATATATACAACATGTGGGGCATCTCCCCCACACTAGTGTGGTAGAAAAGAGAAAGAAACAGAAATATGGGTGAAAACCCATATTGCTACTGTTTTTGATTACCGAGTCGCTAGCTTGACTCGACCTCGAATTAAATTGCCCATGAGGAAGCTACTGTTTTTGTTAACCGTGTCGCTAGCTTGACTCGACCCCGAATTTAATTGTCCTTGGGGAAAGTTTGGAGATCCGGGACAACCATGGGTGGTATGTCCTCTCCAAAGTAGTGTTTCACACGATGGCCATTCACTTTAAAACATGGACCATCATTTTGAGATAACTCAACGATACCATATGGATAAACCTTAGTGATAGTGAATGGACCAGTCCAACGGGTTTTTAATTTACCCGAGAAGATCTTTAATCTAGAATTAAAGAGAAGTACTCGATCACCAACGTTAAAAACGCGGTTCTTTATTTTTGAGTCATGAATTCTCTTTGCTTTTTCTTTATAGATTAAAGAGTTCTCGTAAGCTTGATCACGTAGTTCATTTAATTCATTCATTTGAACTTTTCTGTGATCACCCGCAGTTTTGAGGTCAAAGTTGGCATGTTTCAATGCCCAGTAGGCTTTGTGCTCAAGTTCCATCGGTAGATGACATGTCTTTCCGTACACAAGCTTGTAAGGTGTACACCCAATGGGTGTTTTATAAGTTGTACGAAAAGCCCATAGTGCGTCATCTAATTTATCCGACCAGGCAGCACGGTTTTCACCAACAGTTCTCTCAAGTATCCTTTTGATACCACGGTTTGAAACCTCCACTTGCCCACTTGTTTGTGGGTGATACGCGGTAGAAAGACGGTGGGTAACACCATACTTTTGCATGACTTTGTCAAATTTGTCATTGCAGAAATGCGTACCACGATCACTTATGGTAGCACGTGGAGTTCCAAAACGGGCAAAAAGAGATTTAAGGAATTTCACTACAA
Source organism: Artemisia argyi (assembly GCA_030686995.1). Classification (NCBI taxonomy): domain Eukaryota; kingdom Viridiplantae; phylum Streptophyta; class Magnoliopsida; order Asterales; family Asteraceae; genus Artemisia; species Artemisia argyi. The sequence goes on along the minus strand of JARVZY010000219.1, from coordinate 92,438 downwards.
CTCGGGCATCATTCGTGGGTAAAGCTTTCGCTTCAACCCACTTTGATAAATAATCAACAACCACAAGTATGTATTTGTTTCCTCTAGATGATGGAAATGGCCCCATAAAGTCAATGCCCCAGATATCAAATATCTCACATACTTGAATAGCATTTTGTGGCATCTCATTTCTTTGTGAAATGTTTCCATGACGTTGACAAGCGTCACAGGTTTTAATGAGATCCTGGGCATCTTTATAAATTGTGGGCCAGAAGAATCCAGAATCAAATACCTTTTTGGCGGTGTAATTGGGATTATGATGTCCCCCAGTGGGTCCAGCATGGCAAGCCTTGAGAATTTCAGTGGCTTCCTGTCTATATACACACCGTCGGATGACTTGATCCTCACAGATTTTGAATAAGTAGGGGTCATCCCAGAAGTAATGTTTAACATCCTTAAAGAATTTATTCTTCTGTTGGGTTGACATCCCTTTCACAACAAAGTTACCCGCATGGTAGTTTGCGAAGTCGGCAAACCATGGGGTAGTAGAATCTCCAAGAAAAGCAACCGCATTGAGTGTTTCGAGAGGAAATGTTTCATTTATTTCCTTTTTCTCATACACATCTTGATGAGGGTTCTCTAATCGGGACAAATGATCAGCAGCCAGGTTCTCAGCTCCTTTTTTATCACGAATAATGATATCAAATTCCTGGAGGAGGAGAACCCAACGGAGCAATCTCGGCTTTGCATCTTGTTTTGCAAATAGATATTTTAGAGTCGAGTGATCCGTATACACTACGCTTTTAGTCAAGATTAAGTATGTCCGAAATTTCTCAAAAGCATACACCACGGCTAATAATTCTTTTTCTGTAGTGGTGTAATGAGTTTGAGCTTTGTTCATAGTTTTGCTTGCGTAGTGGATAGGCTGAAAGTGTTTCATTTTGCGTTGCCCCAAGACTGCACCGATAGCAAAATCACTTGCATCGCACATAAGCTCAAAGGGTAAATCCCAGTCGGGGGCAATAAGAATGGGTGCCTCAGTAAGCTTTTTCTTTAATGTTTCAAAAGCTTCGATGCACTCTGGTGAGAAGATAAAAGGAGCATCCTTTTCAAGGAGATGAGTCATAGGCCGTGAGATTTTAGAAAAATCTTGTATGAATCGACGATAGAAACAGGCATGACCCAAGAAACTCCTAATACCTTTGACGGTAGTAGGGTGAGGCAATTTAGCAATGACATCAACCTTATCTCTGTCAACCTCAATCCCATTATTGGAAATCTTATGGCCGAGGACAATGCCCTCTTTGACCATAAAGTGACTCTTTTCCCAATTTAGACATAGATTGGTGTCTTCACACCTTTTCAACATTTTTTCTAAATTGGTGAGACATGTTTAGAATGAATCCCCAATGACCGAGAAGTCATCCATAAAGACCTCCATGGTTTTACCGATCATGTCAGTAAATATGGCCATCATGCACCTATGAAACGTACCTGGAGCATTACATAAGCCAAAAGGCATACATTTATAAGCAAAGGTTCCATAAGGGCATGTAAAGGTAGTCTTTTCTTGATCCGATGGATCAATGGGGATTTGGAAGTATCCTGAGAAACCATCAAGGAAACAATAGTACTCGTTCCCTGCTAATCTCTCAAGCATCTGATCCATAAAGGGCAGCGGAAAGTGGTCTTTTCGGGTGGCGTCATTCAACTTACGATAGTCAATGCAAACACGCCATCCGGTAACTAGCCGAGTTGGAATCAACTCATTTTCCTCATTAGTGACAACAGTAATGCCACCCTTTTTTGGGACGCAATGGATGGGACTAACCCATGGACTGTCAGAGATGGGGTAAATCAATCCTGCATCAAGAGGTTTAAGAACCTCTTGTTTAATCACAACATGGATTTTTGGATTCACCCTTCTTTGATGTTGCACAGCGGGCTTGAAGTCATCCTCCATCAAGATTTTGTGTGTACAAAAATCTGGGTTAATACCCTTTATATCGGAGAGTTTCCAAGCAATTGCTTGCTTGTGTGACTTCAGGACCTTTATGAAAGCAATCTTCTCCTTATCACTTAAACCTTTAGCAATAATGACAGGTAATTTATCATCACCCTCCAGGAATGCGTATTCAAGATGAGGAGGTAAGTCCTTGAGTTCGACCTCAGGAAAATCATCAGTTTTCTCAACATATTTGATTTCCTGATTATGAAGTTGTACGGGAGGGAGTGGAGGAGAATTATTTTGATTTAGCAATCTCTCAAGGAGAAGAATATCTCCTTCCAGATCAATCTCAGTGTTATCAATTCCCGATGGAACTGAATCACTTTTTAGAAAAGCCTTGACCTCTTCCAAAAGGAAATCACTTATCTCAAACGGAGTGAGGGAAGGGGAAGAGTCAGAAATGATAGATTCAGATGTTGGAGTGGAATCCCCAATCACAGAATTATGAGAGTACTCCTCTGAAGCAATGTCTATGATATCTATTTGATTAACTGCTTCCGAATAATAATTTGAGGAGTACCTCGAGGTTTGATCGAGGTTAAATGTAACAGCTTCATTACCCACACGCAGAGTGATTTCTTGCTCAAATACATCGATAAGAGCACGGCCCGTTCTAAGGAAACCCCTCCCAACAATGAGAGGGACCCTTTGATCAACATCAAAATCAACCACTACAAAGTCAGCGGGGAGATGGAACTCTCCTACCTTCAAAAACACGTCCTCAGCAATGCCGAGAGGACGAGATATCGATCGGTCTACAAGCTCTAAAGTCATGCAGGTAGGAGTAAGATCAGGAAGAGAAAGTTTCTTCCAAACTGAATATGGCATTAAGTTGATGCTTGCACCAAGATCGGCCAAGGCATAGCAATCAACCATTCATAGAAATACACATGGTATTAGAAATTTTCCAGGATCTCCCAGCTTCTCGGGAAGCTTCTTTTAAAGAACTTCTGAGCAGTTCTCATTCAAGGGAGTCTTTGCCATTTCAAACAGTTTCTCCTTGTTGCTTAACAAGTGTTTGATTCTTGATGCAAATTTGGGCATCAGACTAATAGCATCCGCAAAGCTAATGTCAAAATACAAATCTTGGAAGATTTGAAAGAATTTATCCATCTGGTGACTAGCTTTTTCACGGAGCTTTTGCTCACTCAAGCGTGAGGGGTAAGGAATAGAGGAGGTAGAAGGTTTGGACTTTGGTGTTTCAACTGGGATATCATTGGGTTCAAAGAAAACTCTAGGTTTTGGTTTGGGTTTCAGGACAACATGAGGTGGGACGTCTTGGGTACCCCCATTATGAGTAGGAAGTACTTCGTCCTTATTTACCTCGGATTTATTTTCCACTACCTTGGGAGAAGGAGAAGAAGTGGTAGTAGGAACAGTGGGTCCATCATATGAAACTCCGCTCCTGGTTGTGATCGCCTTTGCATCGCCCCTCGGGTTTGCAATCGTGTTGCTCGGAAGTTTTCCAGAGCCCGAGGGTTATTCATTTGAAGATTTCTTGATTTTAGAAATCTGGCTGACCAACAACCTGTTTGTCTCTTCTTGAGTTTCATGAACTGCTTCAAAAACTCATCAGATGATGATTGTGGAGTTGGGAGAATGGCTTGTGTTTGGTTGGGGAAATTTTGGACTCGGTTATTTTGATTATAACCTTGTTGTGGTTGAAAATTTCCCTGATTTTGTTTACCATTTCCCTGAAAATGATTTCCCTGGTTGAAATTGTTTCTGTTAAAGTTTCCTTGATTATGGAAACATTGATTCTGTCCAGGATGGAAATTCCCTTGGTTTTGATAACCTTGGTTCATTCGAGGTTGGTTCTGGTTTCGATTTGGCAAATTTGGGTTTTGGTTAAACCCGGGTGGTCCCATATGTGTGTTAGCACGGTAACTTGGTTCCATTTGAGGACGGTATTGATTACCTCCCTGATTTGTAGTACTGGCTAAGGCATTGGCTTCAAAAGGACTACCATCAGTGGTAGTACAATTGTAGTAAGCATGTGGGCCACCACAAGTGACACAAACTTCCACCTTTTTTACTTCAGCATGTGAAGGGTTTTGTGTGAAAGTGACTTTCTTCTGGTTTGAGAGAACCAAAGCTTGAATGGCGTCCGTGAGTTTGTCTATCTTAGGATCGGTGCTAGAAGTACTCACGGGAGATGAATAGAAGGACCAGCACTCACTTGGGAGTTATATGGCTTTGTGCATGTAGTGCGGACCTTGGACTTATTTTCAATGATTTCTAAAGCTTATTTAGTGGTTTTACTAAAAAAATTACCTCCCGCGGAGGCATTGAGAGAATCTTGGTAAGATTGACTCACACCATTATAAAACGTGTCAATTTACATTAATTCAGTGAAACCATGATTAGGACATCGACGAAGCAATTCTTTGAAACGATCCCATGCGTCACCAAACGATTCATCAAACCTTTGAGTAAATTTGATGATTTCATTTTTAAGATTTGTCGTTCTGGACGGGGGAAAAAATTCGTTTACAAATTTGGTAACTAAATCATCCCACGATGTTATTGAACAAGGAGGTTGTTTTTCCAGCCAAATCCGGGCTTGTAACAACCCCAAAATTTGATACAGTGGAAGACTCAACAAGCTTTCGGGGTGCTACGGGGATTGGTATCCAACACAAGACATAATAGAACGAGATAAAGTAAACATAATAAAAACGCAACCAAAACGGGGTTTTAAAGTTTACATTTATCCCAACATCATTCAGAGTCAGGCCCAAAATAACATAACAGTAGGTCCATAATTAATTATCAGAGTTTAGATAAATAGATCCATAAACCAAGAGCCTTAGCCAAGCCTTCCATTCCAAGCATCCATATCATCACTTAATTACCTGAGAAAACGTGCTAAAAGTCAGCTTTCGCTGGTGAGATCATAGGTTTAAATTCATCTAACAATATAGTGGACATATACGCAAAACGCATGCTAGCTAGACTAAGGATTCACTAAAAGCCTGCGGATACCCTCCGCTCCAACATAACACACGGATACCCTCCGCTCTAACATAGATATTCGGGTAACCCCCGCAATATCATAAATGCTCGGATAACCTCTGAAGTATTAATAACCTATAGGTGCACACTACAGTATCTAAATAAGCCAACCTTGAATAGTACACACGAAACCGTGTGACTAAAGCTGACAATAACCACATAAGTCAACCTTGAATAGTACACATAAAATGTGACTAAAGCTGACAAAACATCCTAGTCTATACGCATAGCAAGTTTTAGAAAGAATATAGAAGCGATAATTAGTCCACATAAAATAATTTGCACGTTTCTCACCCCAAGTATTGAAAACATAGTTCAAGAGTAAAAGTGGGGCTATGACTCACCTCAAGTACAGAAAATAGCAAGAAGAAGTCGGTAGAAATAAGATGTATAGTAACTCACGAAACAGCAACTACGGACTCGGCACGACCTAACAATATTAACTCATTCAGAAATCAATTCCTCAAATTCAAAATGTTCCCAAACCCGGACGAAATCCGTTTTATATTCCAAAAATCCATTTTGTATTAGTTTGGTGTATTTACGTTTGGTATCCATACGGGTGGTGGGTCGACACAAAACAAACCAAAAAGGTCACACAAAGAATAATAAAATGAACTATAGATCTAATATTAGCCCAATATATTATTTAAATAAATCGCCGAAGTTTATTAAATCCATCGATTTGATAATCCTCGTATTTATTTACGTAACATACCGTTCCAAGATTACACCCAATCCTAAAGCACATAGCACATAAATACTATATGGTATATATCGTAGTTTAATAAATTCCTCATATACATCGTCAAATTGGCCGGATTTCCCGATATATATATTCGTAATTTATTACCCTTTACATATACCACAACCTATGGGTGTCGTAGGATACGATGCCCATTAATATATTCATTTCATATAGCCAAATAACCCGGTTCAACCCTACGGTTAAGTGGTTATTTAGTTATAGAAAACGTTTATATTAATCGTCATATATCCCTGACAACACGAAAGTCACAAATAAAACTTACCTGAACTCGAGTGACTACGACTCCGCATAACTCGATAAGTTTACTCGTTATATATATAAAATGACATTTTTATAATAATAATACGTTCAATAATATTACGCCACTTTCGTAGCCTAATATATATCTAGTCATATTATTTATAATATGACTCGTGATTATTATTATTAATATGCGCGCTTATATAATTATATATCCGTTATTCACGTCTATATATTCATATAAACGTTTATATTTTCAATAATTATTATTACGAGTTTTATTACTTATGTTTTATTTGTAAATAGTTATCGAGTCATACGAAATGGTCACATGTCCGAGTCATGACTCTCGGCTCATTGTCCAAGTCCAAAGTAATAAGCAAATGTCATAAATATCAATACATCTCCGTCCAACACAATCCCAATCCATGTGCTACAACAATAGGGTCCGACTACGGCACCCGACTAACCTATCTCCGTCAATCTAAGTGACCGTCTCACAATCGGTCCCCAATAACACATTTCGTCAACACTTCACAATATCAATATCCCATAACCAATGTCGAGACCAAACATGGTCTCGACCCACATGTATTCGGCCAAGAAATGAAGCAACCAACCAACTAATACTAAAACCAATGTCAAACCAAGTTAACAATTACGAAACAAAATAATCAAGGTCACGCTCGGGTTGGTTTACCAAGCCACACCCAAGCCCACATGACTCGACTGAGTCGTGGTAACACCACGAGCCAAGAGGCTCGAACCAAGTATCAAGGGTCACAAGAAATGGCTCCAAGGAGCACTCCAAAAATACCCATTCGACCCATAAGGGTCTCGGCCATAACAACAACAATACGGCTTCGAGCCGCGACTCCAATGAGTCGAACCAATATTCCAACGAGAGCAAGAATACAAGAGTCATAGTATCAAGACTCAAAGAACAAGTAATCGAGCACCATGGCTCAGATCTAACACCAAGCCGTGAGTCTACGACTCACGGTTCAATCGAACCATTAAGGAGAACACCAAACCCGGATACCAAACCATCTTTCTTATATCAAAAACATCATTTTCTAATAAATAAATTCGATTCCCATGAAAAACATCCGTGTAGCCACGGATTTAATACCAAATCGTGGCACCCAAAAACCAAAATCGATCATACTCACCTCCTAGAACCTCCAATCGAATAGATCTAGTAAAAACAACAAAGTTGGGTCGGATTTAATAAGATTTCGAGGTGTTAAAGTGGGTTATATGGTGCGTATAATATACCAAAAGGAAGAGAAAAGAATAAGGAATAAAGTGGTGGTGTTTGTTTGGTGGTGTGGCCGGCATAGTGGTGGTGGTGGCCGGAAATAATGATCGGCGGCTAGGGTTTAGAGGGGGGAGAGAGAGAGAGAGAGAGAGAGAGAGAAATGGTGAGGATGAGGGTGATGTTGTGTGTTTGTGTGTGGTATACCCACAAAGACGATTTTTGTAGTTTACTTACACAAAAAAAAATTATTTTCTTTTTAAAAGAAAAATAATAATAGTAATAATAATAATATTACTAATAATATGAGTGGGTAAATAATGGGTAAGTGTAAAACATACGGCCCGAAACCCGAACTCATTTCAAACTTTCAATATCTCCCAAAAACATCCCGTAAATAATTAAATATAATCGGACTCGTAAAACGAATCATAAAATTTCCCGTTAGGTAAACCTAGTGCCAGAGTCAACGTAGTACCAGTGAGAATTTAAGAGTACATCACCGAGCATAATATTAAAATGAATTATTAAAATAATTCACGAATTCCATAACGTCATTAAATATAATTATCCATAAGAATAGGTCTTACAAGTTCGTTGTGAATAAAAATTCCAAATAAAAATTATAACGAACTTTAACGTAATGCGGGTTTTCAAAATAACTCCCTAAATTGCCGGTTGTCACATCCTCCCTGTCTCAGAAGAAACACGTCCCGGGTTTCACTCGGAACAATTTTTCTACGAAGCGAAAAGGTTCGGATATGTCTTCTGGAACTCGTCCTCACGTTCCCACGTAAATTCTGGTCCATGTCGGGAATTCCAACGAACCTTTACGAGCGGAATGCGACTTCGCTTGAGTCGTTTAACTTCACGATCTAAAATCTCAATTGGTTCTTCCACAAAATTCAATTTATCGTCAACACGAATATCCTTCATTGGAATAATAGGCATCTCATCAGAAAGACATTTCTTCAAATTACTAACGTGAAACACGTCGTGAACTTTACTCAGTTCATGTGGTAGTTCCAACCTATAAGCCACGGGCCCAATTCTTTCTAAGATAAGAAATGGTCCAATGTAGCGTAGGTTGAGTTTACCACGTTTCCTGAAACGTATCACACCCTTCCAAGGCGAGACTTTCAACATCACTTTGTCTCCAACTTGGAACTCTAGGGGTTTACGTCTCTGATCGGCGTAACTTTTCTGCCTATCTCGGGCTGCTTGCAACCGATCACGAATCTGAGCCACTTTCTCTGTAGTTTCCAAGATAAGTTCAGGGCCTGTGAGTTGGCTATCTCCAACTTCTGCCCAACCAATAGGCGAACGACACTTTCTGCCATACAAAGCTTCGAATGGTGCAGCTTTAACACTTGTGTGGTAGCTATTATTATAGGAGAATTCCGCAAGGGGCAAGTACTTCTCCCAGCCTTTACCAAAGTCTATGATGCATGCACGAAGCATATCCTCTAACGTCTGAATAGTCCTCTCACTTTGACCATCGGTTTGGGGATGATATGCAGTACTCATGTCAAGTCTCGTCCCCAAGGCCGTTTGAAGTAATCGCCACAAAGCTAACGTAAAACGGCTGTCGCGATCCGAAATAATAGATATCGGGTCTCCATGACGAGAAATAATTTCCTTCACATACAACCTCGCAAGTTTATCCACACTATCATCTTCACTAATTGCTAGGAAATGAGCAGACTTTGTCAAACGATCCACAATTACCCAGATAGCGTCACAACCGCTAGTTGTCCTCGGTAATTTGGTAATGAAGTCCATTGTAATCCGCTCCCATTTCCAGACTGGAAGTTCTGGTTGCGTTAGTAATCCTGATGGTCTCTGATGTTCGGCTTTAACCTTAGAACATGTCAAGCACTTACTAACGCACGATGCTATATCGGCCTTCATGTTTGGCCACCAATATAACTTCTTAAGATCTTGATACATTTTGTCAGATCCCGGATGAATAGAGTACCTTGACTTATGCGACTCATGCATAATTAACTCCCGAATTTCTCCATATAAAGGTACCCAAATCCGATCTCCAAAACATAGTATTCCATCTGAACGCTTAACAAATCCTTTCTCATTCTCAGCCATCCCAAATATACTCTCAGCAGATCGTTTTCTGCTTTCAACGCTTCCGTTTGAGCTTCAAGTATTTGAGATGGTAATGGCGATACGATAGTCATTCCCAATGACTTAACTCGTAATGGTGGTATTCTTTCCTTTTGACTAAGAGCATCAGCAACAACGTTTGTTTTACCAGGATGGTAGCGAATTTCACAATCGTAATCGCTTAGCAACTCAATCCAACGTCGCTGTCTCATGTTAAGCTCTTTTTGATTCAATATGTGTTGCAGACTTTTATGGTCAGTGAACACAACACACTTTGTTCCATACAAGTAATGTCTCCATATCCTTAAGGCGAAAACCACAGCACCTAACTCCAAATCATGGGTGGTGTATTTTTTCTCATGCTTTTTGAGCTGTCGGGAAGCATAAGCTATCACCTTCTCTCGTTGCATTAACACGGCTCCCAATCCTTTATGTGAGGCGTCACAATAGACGACGAAATCCTCGTTACCTTCAAGTAATGCTAAGATAGGAGCACTACACAACATCTTCTTAAGCAATTGAAATGCTTCCTCTTCTTTATCTCCGCATTCATATGTAATACTCTTTTGAGTCAATTTGGTTAATGGTTTAGCTATCTTCGAAAATCCCTCAATGAATCTTCGGTAATAACCAGCTAAACCCAAAAATTGACGAACTTCGGTTGGAGTCGTAGGTGCAGCCCAATCTTTTATTGCCTCAATCTTAGCAGGATCCACATGGACTCCTTGTCTATCAATCACATGACCCAAAAATTGTACCATCGGAATCCAAAATTCGCATTTCGAAAACTTGGCATAGAGTTTCTCCTTCCTGAGCAATTCTAAGATGAGTCTTAGATGCTCCTCATGCTCCTTCTCACTCTTCGAATAAATCAGAATGTCATCGATGAACACAATCACGAACTTATCTATGTAAGGATTACACACCCGATTCATGAGATCCATGAATATCGCCAGTGCATTAGTCAACCCAAACGGCATCACCTGAAACTCGTAATGCCCGTAATGGGTTCTGAAAGCCGTTTTCGGAATATCTTCCTCGGGAACTCGAAGTTGATGATATCCCGATCTCCAATCGATCTTTGAATACACACTCGATCCTAGGTAACGGGTATCTATTCTTCACCGTTAACTTTTTCAGCTCTCGGTAATCAACGCACATACGGAACGATCCATCCTTCTTCTTCACAAATAAGACTGGGGCTCCCCAAGGTGAAGAACTTGGTCTTATGATTCCTTTTTCGGCTAACTCCGCCAATTGTTTTGACAACTCTTCTAGCTCGGTAGGTGCAAGACGATAAGGCACTCGTGCTACAGGTGCAGCACCAGGTATCAACTCAATCTAAAACTCCACTTGTCTAGTCGGCGGGATTCTCAGCAAATCATCAGGAAACAGATCAGGAAAATCACGAACTATAGGCACATCTCCAATGCACCTTTCCTTTTTCTTCGTCCCTCCTTTCTCAGAAATTTGAGCCAAGAAAAGGTAACATCCCTTCTCCATTAGCTTTGGTAACTTAGTGCAAGAAATAACTGCTAATCGGGATGGGCTCCTCGAATCCTTTCGATCTCCTAATATATTTAGGATTTCCTTTCCGTATGGTACACGCACGATCTTCTTGTTGCAAAGTATGTGAGCACGATACTTCGACAACCAATCCATACCAATGATGACATCAAAACTTCCTAACGTGACGGGTAGAAGGTCTATGTTGAAAGGGTGGTTCAAGAAATTTAACGTGAAACCACGAATGATGGTATTAATCCTTTCTATATTCCCGTTTGATAACTCAATATCATATCCAATTCCTAAGGCCATCGGGGGTTTCTCTAGTAAGGGTGCAAACGTAGTGGACACAAAACTCCTATCGGCACCAGTATCAAATAGTATGGAAGCATAACGATTATTGAGAAGGAACGTACCAGTAACGACGTTCGGATCTTCTCCTCTCTCGTTCCCGAGTGCATACACTCTTCCCTGAGCAGCTCCAGCTTCCACACATTGGTCCCCATTATCTTGTCGTCCACGGTTTCCTCCAGCTCCACGGTTTCCATGATTGTACCCATTACCACCCGAGCCTTGATTTCCACGGTTCGACGATTCTCTGCACTCGTTCCTATAGTGTCCCTTCTTTCCACACCCATAACAAGTAACATCTGCCTTGTTTCTCATCTCAGGAGCAGCCTGAACCATAGCAATAGGTCGAGCTCTACAGTCCTTAGCTGTGTGTCCTTTCTTTGAGCAGTTCTGGCATTTCACACTACACCATCCAGTATGATTGTCACAACTCGTAAATTCTGGTCTTTTCCCGAACTTTCACATTTACTATTCATCGGTTACTATTCATCGATCGCTATTCATCATTTTACTATTCATCTTTTTCGGAGTCAGTTTGTGATTCTGAGAAGCGTTCAAAAATTTTACTATTCATAAAACACTATTCACCTCCGGAGAAAAATTGTCATTTATACGTGAGTTGCGTCATTTCTGTACACGTACGATTATCAACCTAATAAACGTTATCTTAAGAGCTATTATTTTAAATAATTGATCCGTCAATCCCAACTATGGTCCTAACATATTTTTATACTCATAATAATAATATAAAAAATTATATTATTAATTTACCCGGTGTTTTCAAATCAACTGTTACGTTTTCCGGTCGAAGCTTATAACTCTGTCGGTTTGCGATATTTCAACCCGATCATTATTTTAACTTCCGATTCTCATCAGGAATATTATTTTAAAATTTTTACAACTTCATTATATTTTATTTTATCTCGTTACAATTTATTTTTAGTTAACTCGGTACCCGGTATCCCCTAAAACTAATAATATCTAACCTAATCCTTACAAAAGTCTTGCAAAACTTTTCCTACCATTTTCCAATTCCCTAAAATGTGGATCTTGCCCCCCTAGCTAATGCACATGTTTTCATCTCATAAAAATATCTACATCTCATTTATTTTACACATTTATTTTCTTTAACAAAAACAACTAGCAAAACTCATCTTTTCTTTCTCTCCTTCCTTTGGATCGACCAAGATCAAGACACCAAGAAGAATCCATAATTTTTCCAAGATCAAGTGTTAATCTTGTTCCTTTAGTTGTTCTTGTTTGGGGTTTTGTGATAAAAACTCAAGGTTTCTTAGGTTTTGCTCATCTAAGCTCTATAATCTCTCTATGTAAGTTGTCAAACTTTTGTTCATAATTTCTTCATGTTATTTTGATGATCATATGATTCCTATCCAAGATCTACATGCATATGTTAGTTATACCACTCATTTATATATATATCTTACTTTTGAACTCTAGAAATGGATTATAGTTAGATCCTTGTTAGATCCACTTGATTTATGATGTTTAGGAACCCATGACACCCTAAGAAGGTGTATGGTAGGATTAGACTAGCTTTGTGGTGTTTGAAAGTGATTTGGTGATGTTAGAAACTAGATTGAAGTCTTGAAAATGGGTTTTGAACAAGTAAATATACCTTCTGTCCCATTTTGGTTAACCCAGAAAAATCCATTTTTACACAGTACCCTTTGACAATATTTTTAGAAAATACTTTCAAAAACGAAGCCGTAGGCGAAAGAATCGATTAAAAAGAGCTTATAACGAAGGAGTTATGATTTTTACAAAGTTAACGACGAAAACTATTTTTCTGGAAATCCTTTGCTGATGAACAGTTGTAACGACTGTTTCGAGGCGTAAAACTAAATCTAGCCATCCCGACTTATCAAAAATATGTTAGTATTTTGTCCCACGATTCCGTGGATATAAAGAATGAGTAAAACGGACTTACGACGACAAAGATATTCACGTTTCTATAACGGCAAAACATATATTATTTTGACAGCACTTACACTTTACAATATTCACAGAAGCCCATGTTTGGAGCCAATTTCCCGTCAATAGACTCATTTCTGGAGTCGGCACACCAAGGAACAAAAGTTAGTACTCCTGTAATACTTTCTAAATCAGTTGGCCGTTTAACATTTGGACTTTTAATAAATAAACTACAACCACTTAAAGTTACCCAGAAATGACAGTTTTGGCCTAAATGCCATACTTTGCGACCATTTATCTTAAAATCTAGACGCAATGGGTAAAATTTCACTAAGGAACATATTTAGATACTGTAACAAGCTTTCCAAAAATGCTGAGTTTGTCCCCTAACTCTCAGTACACACTGTTTTGCGACTAGTTTTCCGGGGTCACTTTTGGCCGTTTTCAGAAATTAACAAGTATTATATTTTACGACGAAAAGTTATTTTCACCAGTTTTCACCAAACGACTATCATAGAACAACGTTACACCATATATACATGTAAAATACAGTATGACTTGGCACGACAACATAAATATAATTTTCGATGATTATACATGTTTTAAAATAATACGAGTGGTATAGGTATCATGTGCATGCATATTCTTCTCATCCTTTCAGGATCTAAGTAGATCGTTATCGTTCATATTAGGTTGCGGTTAGAGATCGAACCTCATTTCTGTGTATCCACTTTTGTCATCGTAGCTATCGCACCAGGTGAGTCATAGCCCCTACTCTTTTAAATTGTTTTGTCAACTTTTGGGGGAGAATACATGCTCGTTTTTACTTGAACTATTACTTGACTCTTTAAACATGGTTTTGACTTGAACTTTATTATGAACTTATGACTTGTCTTGACTTTTTGAACTTGACTTAAACTTTTGAACTTATGTACCGTACGTACTTTGACTTAAAGTCTCCCTTGTTCGGAGCAACACTATGAAGTCTCCCTTGTTCGGAGCATCCTATATAATTCTCGCCTTATTGGTGGAGTGACTAATAATTCTCGCCTTATTGGTGGAGTGACTTAAAGTCTCCCTTGTTCGGAGCAACATTATAAAGTCTCCCCTGTCGACGGAGCAGCATCCTAATACGACGGTATTGGAAGGCCATTAATTTGGATACATCCTAATACTACGGTATTGGAAGGCCATTAATTTGGATGCATCCCAACCGTAAGTTGTTGGAAGACCCTAGAGGTGTGTTGTGCAACCTGACTGTATGTCGGAAGACCCTTGTGGTGACGTTTACACTTTTAACTACTATGATACACGTACATATGATTGACATTTTGACATATTATATTGACCACTTGTGCTTGACAACTAGACATAAACTATTTAGCAGTGGGTTGTAAACACACAGGTTACAAGTCTTTTATGGCGGGACTTGTAACTGAGTGGATTTACGATGTCTTTGCTGTGTGATCACTTTACTATAAACTTTATTTTTTAAACAAACTCTATGAACTCACCAACCTCGTGTTGACACTTTAGCATGTATTTTCAGGTTTTAACCAATGGCACGCTACTGGAGGTTTTGGCAGGGCATGGCATGGTCATAGAAGACTCTGATTATTCATATGTGGACCGTTTTAAACTAATTTAAGGGCCTACTTCCGCACTACTTTTAACAATGTAAATACAATATTTTTGACTTAACTATTTTATTCTAAATGATTGAAGTGAAAACCATTTTTGAACTTGTGTTGTAATACCAATTGAGTTACACCCCAGCTACATGTATGCTTCCGCTGGACCCGATTTTGGGGGTGTGACAGATTGGTATCAGAGCTTTGGCTATAGCGAACTAAGTGTTTTTAAAACCTAGACTATAGCAACTTTTATGAAAAACTTAACCCTATGACCGTCACGTGCCTGCCTGCCAAGATGATGCCTCACTTGTGGTTTGTTGCTGACTTAGGTGATGAGATTTGTGTCTCATTATCTGGTATATTATGTTCATTTATTCAAATTGATTTCTATCATTGTCTTTCATATAAGCATGTTCACGTATCATATATGTCACCCTGTTATGTTTCTCCTTGCATAGTCTCATCATTTGACCTCGAGTTTGGTCACCTGCCTTAGTCTTTCTGAACGTCTTGGTATTTGTGAAGGACATAGTCTTAGTATAACTGAGCTGAGTATTTCAAAATTCATGGAACCTCGGTGGAATATAGACTAGTCACCTATATTCAACCCGGGATAGTGGGACATAGGCTGACTACCTATATCCGACTCAGAAATGAATTTTGCAACACTGAGAATGGTTATAATAAAATTCTGTCTGGATTGAATCCTCTACTCAATTTCCAAATGTTTCATTATGTGTGTGTATACCCTCGTTGTCAGAACGTTTATACTTTTCCTCACCTTGTGAACCGCCGCTTGGAAGCACGTCAACTGGTCATTTCGTCTCATGAATCTTCACCTTTATAACACTTCGGAGACCAACGTTAACTGAACTTCGGGACGAAGTTCCCTTAAGGGGTAGAGACTGTCACAACTCGTAAATTCTGGTCTTTTCCCGAACTTTCACATTTACTATTCATCGGTTACTATTCATCGATCGCTATTCATCATTTTACTATTCATCTTTTTCGGAGTCAGTTTGTGATTCTGAGAAGCGTTCAAAAATTTTACTATTCATAAAACACTATTCACCTCCGGAGAAAAATTGTCATTTATACGTGAGTTGCGTCATTTCTGTACACGTATGATTATCAACCTAATAAACGTTATCTTAAGAGCTATTATTTTAAATAATTGATCCGTCAATCCCAACTATGGTCCTAACATATTTTTATACTCATAATAATAATATAAAAAATTATATTATTAATTTACCCGGTGTTTTCAAATCAACTGTTACGTTTTCCGGTCGAAGCTTATAACTCTGTCGGTTTGCGATATTTCAACCCGATCATTATTTTAACTTCCGATTCTCATCAGGAATATTATTTTAAAATTTTTACAACTTCATTATATTTTATTTTATCTCGTTACAATTTATTTTTAGTTAACTCGGTACCCGGTATCCTCTAAAACTAATAATATCTAACCTAATCCTTACAAAAGTCTTGCAAAACTTTTCCTACCATTTTCCAATTCCCTAAAATGTGGATCTTGCCCCCCTAGCTAATGCACATGTTTTAATCTCATAAAAATATCTACATCTCATTTATTTTACACATTTATTTTCTTTAACAAAAACAACTAGCAAAACTCATCTTTTCTTTCTCTCCTTCCTTTGGATCGACCAAGATCAAGACACCAAGAAGAATCCATAATTTTTCCAAGATCAAGTGTTAATCTTGTTCCTTTAGTTGTTCTTGTTTGGGGTTTTGTGATAAAAACTCAAGGTTTCTTAGGTTTTGCTCATCTAAGCTCTATAATCTCTCTATGTAAGTTGTCAAACTTTTGTTCATAATTTCTTCATGTTATTTTGATGATCATATGATTCCTATCCAAGATCTACATGCATATGTTAGTTATACCACTCATTTATATATATATCTTACTTTTGAACTCTAGAAATGGATTATAGTTAGATCCTTGTTAGATCCACTTGATTTATGATGTTTAGGAACCCATGACACCCTAAGAAGGTGTATGGTAGGATTAGACTAGCTTTGTGGTGTTTGAAAGTGATTTGGTGATGTTAGAAACTAGATTGAAGTCTTGAAAATGGGTTTTGAACAAGTAAATATACCTTCTGTCCCATTTTGGTTAACCCAGAAAAATCCGTTTTTACACAGTACCCTTTGACAATATTTTTAGAAAATACTTTCAAAAACGAAGCCGTAGGCGAAAGAATCGATTAAAAAGAGCTTATAACGAAGGAGTTATGATTTTTACAAAGTTAACGACGAAAACTATTTTTCTGGAAATCCTTTGCTGATGAACAGTTGTAACGACTGTTTCGAGGCGTAAAACTAAATCTAGCCATCCCGACTTATCAAAAATATGTTAGTATTTTGTCCCACGATTCCGTGGATATAAAGAATGAGTAAAACGGACTTACGACGACAAAGATATTCACGTTTCTATAACGGCAAAACATATATTATTTTGACAGCACTTACACTTTACAATATTCACAGAAGCCCATGTTTGGAGCCAATTTCCCGTCAATAGACTCATTTCTGGAGTCGGCACACCAAGGAACAAAAGTTAGTACTCCTGTAATACTTTCTAAATCAGTTGGCCGTTTAACATTTGGACTTTTAATAAATAAACTACAACCACTTAAAGTTACCCAGAAATGACAGTTTTGGCCTAAATGCCATACTTTACGACCATTTATCTTAAAATCTAGACGCAATGGGTAAAATTTCACTAAGGAACATATTTAGATACTGTAACAAGCTTTCCAAAAATGCTGAGTTTGTCCCCTAACTCTCAGTACACACTGTTTTGCGACTAGTTTTCCGGGGTCACTTTTGGCCGTTTTCAGAAATTAACAAGTATTATATTTTACGACGAAAAGTTATTTTCACCAGTTTTCACCAAACGACTATCATAGAACAACGTTACACCATATATACATGTAAAATACAGTATGACTTGGCACGACAACATAAATATAATTTTCGATGATTATACATGTTTTAAAATAATACGAGTGGTATAGGTATCATGTGCATGCATATTCTTCTCATCCTTTCATGATCTAAGTAGATCGTTATCATTCATATTAGGTTGCGGTTAGAGATCGAACCTCATTTCTGTGTATCCACTTTTGTCATCGTAGCTATCGCACCAGGTGAGTCATAGCCCCTACTCTTTTAAATTGTTTTGTCAACTTTTGGGGGAGAATACATGCTCGTTTTTACTTGAACTATTACTTGACTCTTTAAACATGGTTTTGACTTGAACTTTATTATGAACTTATGACTTGTCTTGACTTTTTGAACTTGACTTAAACTTTTGAACTTATGTACCGTACGTACTTTGACTTAAAGTCTCCCTTGTTCGGAGCAACACTATGAAGTCTCCCTTGTTCGGAGCATCCTAAATAATTCTCGCCTTATTGGTGGAGTGACTAATAATTCTCGCCTTATTGGTGGAGTGACTTAAAGTCTCCCTTGTTCGGAGCAACATTATAAAGTCTCCCCTGTCGACGGAGCAGCATCCTAATACGACGGTATTGGAAGGCCATTAATTTGGATACATCCTAATACTACGGTATTGGAAGGCCATTAATTTGGATGCATCCCAACCGTAAGTTGTTGGAAGACCCTAGAGGTGTGTTGTGCAACCTGACTGTATGTTGGAAGACCCTTGTGGTGACGTTTACACTTTTAACTACTATGATACACGTACATATGATTGACATTTTGACATATTATATTGACCACTTGTGCTTGACAACTAGACATAAACTATTTAGCAGTGGGTTGTAAACACACAGGTTACAAGTCTTTTATGGCGGGACTTGTAACTGAGTGGATTTACGATGTCTTTGCTGTGTGATCACTTTACTATAAACTTTATTTTTTAAACAAACTCTATGAACTCACCAACCTCGTGTTGACACTTTAGCATGTATTTTCAGGTTTTAACCAATGGCACGCTACTGGAGGTTTTGGCAGGGCATGGCTTGGTCATAGAAGACTCTGATTATTCATATGGGGACCGTTTTAAACTATTTTAAGGGCCTACTTCCGCACTACTTTTAACAATGTAAATACAATATTTTTGACTTAACTATTTTATTCTAAATGATTGAAGTGAAAACCATTTTTGAACTTGTGTTGTAATACCAATTGAGTTACACCCCAGCTACATGTATGCTTCCGCTGGACCCGATTTTGGGGGTGTGACAATGATGCTGGTGGCAACGACCACACTTGGGTGCATCACCGTTCTGATTCTTCTTATCTCCATTCCCAATAGCATAAGCCTTAGCTTGTCTCTTGCTTCGGTGATCATTACCCTTAGAGTCTTGGTCTATCTTTCTCTTCCCATTCTTCTCCTTATCAGCTCCTTCTAATTCTAATGAATCCATAAGTTGTTGAGCAATAGTGATTGCCTCATGGATGTTTGCAGGCCTAGCAGAAATCACATCATTCCTTGTAGCTACAGGCAACCCATCAGTATACCTCTCGATCTTTTGAGTCTCGGTTTTCACCATATCTGGGCAAAGCAAGGCTAATTCCTGGTAACGACGATTGTAAGTCGTCATATCATTACCTTTCACATTGTGGTTCCAAAACTCAATCTCTAGCTTCTTGACCTCATTCCTTGGGCAATAAGTCTGAATCAGCAGAGACTTAAATTGCTCCCAAGTCATGGCATAAGCTACATCACTCCCAACTGAATTTCGGTAATTGTTCCACCAAGTTAAAGCTTCATCCTTGAAAGTAAAATAAGCAAACTTTACCTTCGCATTCTCCGCACAACCACTGACATTGAACACTGACTCAGTCTTCTCAATCCATCTGACTAAGTAAACCACTCCTTCAGTTCCACCAAACTCAATGGGTCCACAAATCTTGAACTCCTTGTATTGACATCCATTAGCACGAACAGGTGGAAAAGTTCTAGCAGAATTGTTGGAATGATTTGACTCGGCTAGCAGTTCAGCAACTCTTTGCTCCACAAGTTGATTGATCATTGCTTGATCCACAGTAGGTGCATTAAGTGGAACATGATCATTGTCTCCCTAAACATCAACATTTTGATTCCTGTTGTTGCGGTTAGTAGTGTCCAGGTTGTCAGGAGTAGGGGTTTTAACATTTCGAGTAGGTCGGCGTCCTCGACGACCAGGGGTAGTCACTGCAGGACCAGTTCTGGTAGCTCTAACAGGGTTTTGTCGTGGGGCCATTGATCGGAAACATCATACAAGTTCATGAGTCTCCAATATAACTTATCAATATACTCACAAAATAGTTCAACGAAGCCAAGTCATGGAAAGAATAGCAACAATACACCATAGGGACTCAATTTCCATAACACTCAAAATCACATAATACCATATACTAATAACCATCAACCATACAATAGCGATCTAACATCGTTCCAACTACTGGATAACTCAAAACGTCCTAATCGTTCCAAAAGAGACGAATACTGAACAAAATACTTCAAAATATGATAACTAGCTTTTCTATCCGAACACTCCTCGGTGTAGAAAGCAACAAGACAACATAACCCAAGTAACTAGCCACGCTGCTGGCGGAGGCTCCTCAACTCCTGCCTCAAGCCATCAAGATCTCTCCATAACGATCCTAGCTCCAAGCTATGGGTGTCTCGGTCTCTCTTGAGGTCAGCCACCTCCTTCTCTAGCTCGGCATTCCTTTGCCATAGCTTGCGGTCGGCCTCTCGAGCAGTAACAAAACCTCGCTGCAAACTATCGATATGCTCGTGGACCTCCATCAAAACTCTCCTCATCTCAGTAACTCTCCTCTTAGCCATAACCATGTCAACCCTAAACTGCCCAATGAACTCAACAGTCACCCTATCAATCCGCTCAGACATACGTGCAACTCTCTCACCAAGATCAGTAATCTGAGCCCATAACCTGCCAATCTCACCTAACTCTGCATGATCAGCAGAAACCTCAGATGACGCATTCGATGCCACTGGGCTACCAGGTGGTGAATCTAACAGAAACGGATGATCAGGTGAGACAGGCTCAATCGGATGTACAGGTGAATCAGGCTCCTCAGCCTGAGCTGGTGGTACTAACACATCATCGTCATCAGGCATCTCATCCTCCTCCTCAGGGTCATCATCATCACCCTGCTCAGCCTCCTGAGGGTCATCCTCCTCCTCAGGGTCATCAGCCTCATCCTCACCCTTGTACTCCTCGTCCTCCTCATTGGAAGAGTACCTCATCAATCGTCGTCTCCTAATAGGTGAACTGTGTAGAGATGTGGTAGGTGATCTAGGACAACGACGCAATGATGTGGGTGGCGCCTCAGACAGGAGAGAGTGAGCATCAATCTGTAAAGGTGATGGAGTAGGGCGTACCGACATGCGTGCCGTAGCTCGGTGGGCAAAGCGTGGGGCCACACGAGCCAAAGCCTGATGAAGAGTAAGCTGCCTCGATGTACCAGGGAGCCCTAGAGAAGATGAGGGTCCCTGCGTAGATGCAGCAGGTAGTGCTGAAGTAGAAGCTGTCTGCGGCACAGTAGCTGAAAGCATGGCCATCTGGTAAGGATCATCAGATGCCATAGTGAACTGTGCAGGTAAAACCGGTGCAGTAAGAATATCCTCAACAACATCAGGCGTATAGGAGGCCATAGTCTGTGACAACGGCGTAGGGTAGGTGTAAGTGTTTCAAAACAACTAAATCACAACTCAAAATACCATACCCAAAAATCCTCATCAAATAATTCAAACATAAAATCTCAATAAAGGGTTTCAAACACTGCATTACTAAAATGTTTATAAAATAATTAGACCATATAATTCCTCGAAACGCCATCTTATTACTAAATCCATAAACCTCAAATCATCTCAAGAAATCCCAAATCTAACAATCATCTCAAATATCTCATAATACCTCAAATAATAAAAGATGCTTCGGTTTGGCGAGCTGGCGGGCAGTTGTCAAGGATCATTTTCTATAAAAATTAGGTTATAGTTTAGGCGTTTATTTACCAAGTTCTCTATAACCTGGCTCTGATACCAATCTGTAACACCCCCAAAATTTGATACAGCGAAAGACTCAACAAGCTTTCGGGGTGCTACGGGGATTGGTATCCAACACAAGACATAATAGAACGAGATAAAGTAAACATAATAAAAATGCAACCAAAATGGGGTTTTAAAGTCTACATTTATCCCAACATCATTCAGAGTCAGGCCCAAAATAACATAACAGTAGGTCCATAATTAATTATTAGAGTTTAGAAAAATAGATCCATAAACCAAGAGCCTTAGCCAAGCCTTCCATTCCAAGCATCCATATCATCACTTAATTACCCGAGAAAACGTGCTAAAAGTCAGCTTTCGCTAGTGAGATCATAGGTTTAAATTCATCTAACAATATAGTGGACATATACGCAAAACGCTTGCTAGCTAGACTAAGGATTCACTAAAAGCCTGCGGATACCCTCCGCTCCAACATAACACACGGATACCCTCCGCTCTAACATAGATATTCAGGTAACCCCCGCAATATCATAAATACTCGGATAACCTCCGAAGTATTAATAACCTATAGGTGCACACTACAATATCTAAATAAGCCAACCTTGAATAGTACACACGAAACCATGTGACTAAAGCTGACAATAACCACATAAGTCAACCTTGAATAGTACACATAAAATGTGACTAAAGCTGACAAAACATCCTAGTCTATATGCATAGCAAGTTTTAGAAAGAATATAGAAGCGATAAATAGTCCACATAAAATAATTTGCACGTTTCTCACCCCAAGTATTGAAAACATAGTTCAATAGTAAAAGTGGGGCTATGACTCACCTCAAGTCCAGAAAATAGCAAGAAGAAGTCGGTAGAAATAAGATGTATAGTAACTCACGAAACAGCAACTACGGACTCGGCACGACCTAACAATATTAACTCGTTCAGAAATCATTTCCTCAAATTCAAAATGACCCCAAACCCGGACGAAATCCGTTTTATTTTCCGAAAATCCATTTCGTATTAGTTTGGTGTATTTACGTTTGGTATCCATATGGGTGGTGGGTCGACACAAAACAAACCAAAAAGGTCACACAAAGAATAATAAAATGAACTATAGATCTAATATTAGCCCAATATATTATTTAAATAAATCGCCGAAGTTTATTAAATCCGTCGATTTGATAATCCTCGTATTTATTTACATAACATACCGTTCCAAGATTACACCCAATCCTAAAGCACATAGCACATAAATACTATATGGTATATATCGTAGTTTAATAAATTCCTCATATACATCGTCAAATTGGCCGGATTTCCCGATATATATATTCGTAATTTATTACCCTTTACATATACCACAACCTATGGGCGTCGTAGGATATGATGCCCATTAACATATTCATTTCATATAGCCAAATAACCCGGTTCAACCCTACGGTTAAGTGGTTATTTAGTTATAGAAAACGTTTATATTAATCATCATATATCCGTGACAACAAGAAAGTCACAAATAAAACTTACCTGAACTCGAGTGACTACGACTCCGCATAACTCGATAAGTTTACTCGTTATATATATAAAATGACATTTTTATTTAATATTTAGTAATTGTCGAGAGTTTCTCGTTTTATAACACATTTTTATAATAATAATACGTTCAATAATATTACGCCACTTTCGTAGCCTAATATATATCTAGTCGTATTATTTATAATATGACTCGTGATTATTATTATTAATATGCGCGCTCATATAATTATATATCCGTTATTCACGTCTATATATTCATATAAACGTTTATATTATCAATAATTATTATTACGAGTTTTATTACTTATGTTTTATTTGTAAATAGTTATCGAGTCATACGAAATGGTTACATGTCCGAGTCATGACTCTCGGCTCATTGTACAAGTCCAAAGTAATAAGCAAATGTCATAAATATCAATACATCTCCATCCAACACAATCCGAATCCACGTGCTACAACAATAGGGTCCGACTACGGCACCCGACTAACCTATCTCCGTCAATCTAAGTAACCGTCTCACAATCGGTCCCCAATAACACATTTCGTCAACACTTCACAATATCAATATCCCATAACCAATGTCGAGACCAAACATGGTCTCGACCCACATGTATTCGGCCAAGAAATGAAGCAACCAACCAACTAATAATAAAACCAATGTCAAACCAAGTTAACAATTATGAAACAAAATAATCAAGGTCACGCTCGGGTTGGTTTACCAAGCCACGCCCAAGCCCACACGACTCGACTGAGTCGTGGTAACACCACGAGCCAAGAGGCTCGAGCCAAGTATCAAGGGTCACAAGAAATGGCTCCAAGGAGCACTCCAAAAAAACCCATTCGACCCATAAGGGTCTCGGCAATAACAACAACAATACAGCTTCGAGCCGCGACTCCAATGAGTCGAACCAATATTCCAACGAGAGCAAGAATACAAGAGTCATAGTATCAAGACTCAAAGAACAAGTAATCGAGCACCATGGCTCGGATCTAACACCAAGCCGTGAGTCTACGACTCACGGTTCAATTGAACCATCAAGGAGAACACCAAACCCGGATACCAAACCATCTTTCTTATATCAAAAACATCATTTTCTAACAAATAAATTCGATTCCCATGAAAAACATCCGTGTAGCCACGGATTTAATACCAAATCGTGGCACCCAAAAACCAAAATCGATCATACTCACCTCCTAGAACCTCCAATCGAATAGATCTAGTAAAAACAACAAAGTTGGGTCGGATTTAATAAGATTTCGAGGTGTTAAAGTGGGTTATATGGTGCGTATAATATACCAAAAGGAAGAGAAAATAATAAGGAATAAAGTGGTGGTGTTTGTTTGGTGGTGTGGCCGGCGTAGTGGTGGTGGTGGCCAGAAATAATGATCGGCGGCCTGGGTTTAGAGGGGGGAGAGAGAGAGAGAGAAATGGTGAGGATG
This sequence comes from Artemisia argyi, assembly GCA_030686995.1. Classification (NCBI taxonomy): domain Eukaryota; kingdom Viridiplantae; phylum Streptophyta; class Magnoliopsida; order Asterales; family Asteraceae; genus Artemisia; species Artemisia argyi. The sequence goes on along the minus strand of JARVZY010000219.1, from coordinate 67,643 downwards.
AGGGTGATGTTGTGTGTTTGTGTGTGGTATACCCACAAAGACGATTTTTGTAGTTTACTTACACAAAAAAAAAATTATTTTCTTTTTAAAATAAAAATAATAATAGTAATAATAATAATATACTAATAATATGAGTGGGTAAATAATGGGTAAGTGTAAAACATACGGCCCGAAACCCGAACTCATTTCAAACTTTCAATATCTCCCAAAAACATCCCGTAAATAATTAAATATAATCGGACTCGTAAAACGAATCATAAAATTTCCCGTTAGGTAAACCTAGTGCCAGTGTCAACGTAGTACCAGTGAGAATTTAAGAATACATCACCGAGCATAATATCAAAATGAATTATTAAAATAATTCACGAATTCCATAACGTCATTAAATATAATTATCCATAAGAATAGGTCTTACAAGTTCGTTGTGAATAAAAATTCCAAATAAAAATTATAACGAACTTTAACGTAATGCGGGTTTTCAAAATAACTCCCTAAATTGCCGGTTGTCACAGGGCTGCCCCCTGAAGAGAAAATGGGAAAAAAAGATGTTTGACTGCTTCGGAAGGGACGTTCTTGTATTTGATGGTAGAGGTAATTTTATTAAACCATCGAATATGAGCATGTGGATCATCCCTCTCAAAACCATAAAATTGGCTTGAGGTTACTAGATTCAGTAACCCGATTTTGAGCTCAAAGTATTCAACCACAATGGCTGCGACAACAATAACGTCTCCGTAACCCTCAATGGGTACTTGGAGAATCTCATTCATCGGACGGTCTTCCGCCATGATAACTTTGTTTAGGGAAACAGCACGTATCTCAGATACAGCTGTTGGGGCAGACCGTCTACGACGTCTTCGAGGAATTCTGACAAGCTCACGGAAAGGGCTTGTTGACCTAGAAGAACGAGTTCGCATGCACTAGAGACGACTCTAAGAATCCTTAGAGTGACGGGAAATTAAAAATAGAAAAGAAATATTGACAAACAGATGATATATAACAATGGTGAATTAATTCAAACTCACAGATACTTCAAAAAGTCGTAATACGCAGCACACCTCCCCGGCAGCGGCGCCAAATTTTGATTGGCCTGTGGCAGTCAGATAATATCAACCAAAGGATGGTCAACAAGTCAAACAGCCTAAACCAATGCTTCCGTGGAATACAGTGTTTCCCCGGGTCGTTAAATCCCAACGAGGCGTGAAAACTGAAATAAAACGACTTCGAGATCAGGTTAATTGAACAGGAAATGGGTTTAAGTGATTGTACTACTGAAATATAAGTATGAATAGCTTTGATAAGCTATATCAACTAATACGTGAAATCAGATAAGTACAAATGAAAAGGAACTGGAAAAACGTATACGTTTAATATTTAAACGTAAACAAAAACAACTTTAACTATAGTAGGAGTTTGCAAGCCTTAGGGGCTTAAATGCAAATTAAATAAACTTGAAATATTTATTTTATAATTACTGATTTATTTAAGAAAATCTAAAAATGTAAAAAGATATAAAATGTACGTTTATATTTAAATAAACGTAAACGTACGAAATTTAAACATGAATTCTGTAAAATACAACTCCCACAAATATGAAAATTGTATTTTTGGAATCCTAAACATATTATAAAATTATTATAAAACTAAAATTATTTTTATAGCTATTTAATTAATTATTATTTAATAACTATTTTTAATTATTTAATAACTCACTAATAAATAAGAAAATGTAAAATAAGTTTAGAAATATAAAATTAAAATTTCTAAAAGTCTAAAATATTATAAAACTTATTTTAAAACTAAAATTATATTTTTCACACTATTTATCTAATTATAATTAATTAATTATTATTTAATTATTATTTAACTAATTATACTGATTTAAATTATTAAAAATATTAAAAAGACTTAGATAATTAAGAAATTTTTTATAAATCTAATTAACCATCTCAGGAATCCTAAAAATTTATAAAAGTTTATTTTATGTATTTTTAAACTAATTTACTAATTATTATTTTATTTATTAATTAATTATCAATTAAACTAATTATATTATTAAAAATAGAAAATGAATAGTATAAATTCTAGAAAAATTAATAAAAATGTTTTACCTTATATAAAAGCTAGAAAAATTATAAAAACTAGGTGGTACTTTATAAAATATAATTATGCTATTTAATTCTTATTTATTAATTAATTATTAATTAAACTAATATTAATTCTAAATATTACCAAATGACAAAGGAAAATTCTAGAAAAATTAATAAAAGTACTTTCATATTAGTGAGATTTATTAAAAATATAAAAACACAGAAGTACTTATAAATAAGCTAAAAAGAAAATTAAATAGATAGTTTCTATTAAATAGAAGCTATCACTATAATTAAGTTTTGCTTTTTCTGTTTTTTCTTTTATAAAACTAATAAAATACTTAAAATAAGAAACTTTTAGAAAGAAAACTAATTTAGAAACTCAGAATAAGCACTGTGAGTGCTTATTAGACCAAACAGTTGACCAAGTTTGACCAAAGAAGGAATTGAGCACAAATGGACTTATGTGGGGTCCACAAGGGTAAAACCTAGTACAAATGAGTTATTTGGATATGTATAAGCAAGATTTACTCAATTAAGGTGGCTGAATAAGCCAAGAATCTACAATAAGCACTTTGCTTATTGTGATTATGAGACAGAATGGGACAGAATTTGAGGACAAATTCAAGTGGGGTCCACTGATGGACAGGTCAAACAAAGGGTCAATTTATGAACCCTGGTAGGAGGGGGGTTAGTAGAACCAAAATTTGGGCTAGTGGGACCACTGTGGTGGTCACAATCAACCACCAAAGTGGTGGTTGTGGTGGTGATGGTCTGATGCACAGGGCATCATCTTGCCCTGCAATTGTGTTCAAGGGGCAATTTGGTCCACTAAATAAATTCACAAAATTATAACAACTATGGAATTCTCAAGTCCTACTGGTATATATTTCACCCACAAAGTTTCAATGATTCAAATCAAATACAAAAATCATGAAAATTCATCACATTTTTGCAAAAATCTGAGATTGCACTTTTTGACTATTTCAATATAACTTGCAAGGTTGACTTTGGAGACTTTTAGTTAATGATTATTGGTTTAAATAGATGTATTAAGCTATAATACAGCAAAATATGGCTAGAAGAACAAATTTTAAACAAAATGGTGAGGTTTGATGTTCCCAAATCCCAACAGTCAACTGATATGGGTGGATGAGGGTGATTTTTGACTTTTGGTGTTAGAGATGCAAAGTTTATGGACTATATAACCTATATCACACTACAGCAGTCTAGTGAAACCAAAATAAACAACAAATAACAACAAGATCTAGGCTAACAAGCTTGTTCCAAACACCCTATATACTAACTGATTTGGAAATTTACCAAGTTAGCAAAGGATTTAATCCAAACAACTAGCACAACACCATATATTAGTATGAATTAAACCTGTTTAAGCCCAAAGATACCAATAAACAACAACTGCAACCCAGAAATCACCATATGCTAAATGGATTGAATTAGAAATAATGAACAACTATTGATTTTAATGAACAACAATGGACTTTTTAAGTTACATTACAGCTAAACAACCTCAAATAAGCATAAATAAACAACCAATTACACAAATTACTCTAAGTACCTAATATGAGAAAAATGAGTACAAAATCTTACTTGAAATCCAAGCTTGACCAAGAAACTGAGAACCAAATGAACAACCTAACACCCTCCATAGGGTAATAAAACCATGTTTCCCAAGCTTTCCATGCTTCCAAATCACTTCTCAATCCAGAATTTAAACCAAAATTTGCATAGTTGACTTTAGTTGACTGATTTTGTATTTGTGGAATTTTTTAAGCTACACTGAATTGTAAGTTACTAAAAGCTTTATTGAGCTTATTAGGAGCTTATATGAGCTTATTTAATCTGTAATCATCAACTAAGAACAATACTTTAAGTAGAATGAAATTTTGGAAATTTGAGACTTACATAAACTGGATTCATACATAAAAACTGAAATTGATTATTGAAATAGGTTCACATACACTTAAAAACACTAAACAAAGTACTTCAAAGTTAAATTTTACACTGGAAACTAGAACATAATTAAGTCGACATACATTTTTCTAAATTAAACTAGATATCTTTCCACACAGCTTCTTTCTTGATATTTATTGACCTTTAGGGTTCCTTGCAGCCTTCTGACACTTTCCCACTTCTAAATTCAACCATTGGAAGAATCAAACTCATCCAAGCCGTTTAAATCTGTTTTGGCGCCAAAAGTCATTAGGGTAGCTTGGGGTTGTTTCAGAGCAATTAAAGAACTTTGGTGGTACTAGGAGGTGGAGGGGACAAGATTGGATAGGAGGGGTGGACTATGGGTGTGTTTTGGTCAAGAAACAGGCTTTTAGCCATGGAGGTTGAGTGTGGATGGTGGTGAAAGCATTTAATGCCTTGTGGGATGGAATGATGATGTTTGGAGGTGAGGTGGAAGTGGACAGGTGGTGGTGAAACCATGGTGGTATTGGAGAAGGAGGTTGGGGGTGAGTGTGGTGAGCAGTGGTGGTGGTATTGGGGAAGGAGGGTCAACGGGGTCAAACCCCCATTTTATTAATAAGGAGTGTGAACTAGGCTTGGTTTGGGCCAGCAACAAAAAAGGTAGGGTGGGCTTTTGGTTGTGTTTGGACTAGGCTTGGTTTTGGGGTAATAATAAAAACAAAGGGTCCGGTTGGTTATTAGTTACACAAGGACCAATTTGTAATTATTTTTCAAACATAAAGGACTGAATTTGCAATATTTCCAAAGTAGTTACAAGGATCATTTATGCCATTTATGAATAACCCAAGGACCAAAGATATAATTTTTCCATTTTCAAAACCAAGGGACCTTTTCTGGCAATTCCTCAAACTCCAGGGACCAAACTTGTAATTTTTTGAAAGTTGAAGGGTTTAACTTGTAGTTTCTCTATAGCTATCATAAGGTCCATTTATGCCATTTAAGAATAGTGCAAGGTTTAATTTTCATATTTTTCCATTTTAAAAACCTTAAGGACTATTTTTGAGATTTTTGAAACTTGAGGGACTAAGGTTGTCATTTTGCAATTTTTTTTAACTTTAAAGGACTATACTTGACAACTTATGAATCCCTAAGGACCTTTGATGATATTTTTCATGTTTTGATTTACCAGGGATTAGTTTTTGCCAAATTTTCGAAGTTCAGGGACTGAAACTGTAAATTATGTGAAATGTTTTGTTTTTCATCAGTTTTCAATCCTTTTGCATAAAAACACAATCCAGGAATATTTTATGTAATTTTAAGGCATTCCTGTGTGTTTTCATATGTTTTTGCAGTCTAAATGTAACAGAAATGATGAGTATTTACACACTCATCAGTGATACTAGATGGTAGAAAACTTTGCGAAACATAAATCGAATTATCAAACATAATCAAAGTTTCCTAAAGAGGTTGGTAACCTATTCGTACTGACGATTAAATAAGCATATATCGGAGTATCGAGTCGTATCAGAATATATAACGGGATAGATAGGATAACCGCACGGATAAGAATGAATCTAAGGACTAACGTATCACGAACCAAATCTTCTTATATGTCAACACGTCTAACTCTTCTCTACCAAAACATCATTTGGCACACACAAATCCTAGTCTAAAGTTTCAAAGATCCTCTTCCAGAATGATGACTTTTCTATTAGTTGTTATAATCAACTCCAAGTATCGACTTAATTCAACCGAAGGTGTTCTACATTTTCGTTCACACACTATCTGAAAGGACAAACTTTGTCACTTGCATGTCATAAATCTTAATGAGCAAACAAAATCAGACCACACACTTGTCAACTTCCTGCCCAACACTTCTTCCAATTTTAAATAGTTGTTCTGCTTATCCCACTACAAGAATTTAGGCGAATAGCCACGGACATATTTTGTGGGTAAAAGGGCCAAATTCGTGGGTAACTGATGAATACCCACGGATTATCCATGAACCTATTTTAATGGGGAAAACCTTCGAGGGTAAATGACTAGCCACGACTTTTTTAACATGTGGGTAATGTTAACCACGACATTGTTTGTGGGCATTTTCGTTCAATCTGTGGGTAAATGTTGCACGGGATTTTCTAAGCTACCACGAAAATGCCCACAATTGTCATGTGCGTAATCTATGGGTATATTTAGCCAGCACATAATCCATGGGTGTGCGCATTAAATCGGTGGTAAAATGTTTCACGGGATTTTTTACATTACCACAAAATTACATACAAAAGTTTTGAGGGAAATTCAAGGGTACACATAACCCACGATATAGTCGTGTGTAAATATCCAATGGTAAAAGTTTTTGTTTTACCCATGATACTTTATGGGTACATTTGACCACGGATATTTAAGTCTGAAAAGCCAAGTGTAATATTAGAAGTTTACCCACAATATTGGTAGGAAAGCAAAGTGTGGACGTATGGTCCGGACTGGATCCTACATGGGCCAGGCCTGGCAGACAGCGGCCCACTCTACGCCTAAACCCTAATCCATGCCTTATAAATATAGGGCTGGGGTTCCATTCACAACAGAATAGAATACAACAGGTTACCCTAAACCTAACTATTATATGCTACCGCGCATCAATACTAACTTGACCGTCGGAGGTGGATCCCGGGGCTACGGCCTCGGGTCCACTCCTAACGGGTTCTCTTTGTTGAAAAGGTCAACACAGGGCTTATGAAGACGACTAACCGCCCAAGGAGAGTCGTTGAATAAGTCCGCGCCAGATTATGCATCAACAAGTGGCGCCATCCGTGGGACCCTACTAAGAACTAGAATGACGAAACATAAGAATTCATGCCAGCGGACTCCGCAGTCAGAAAAGCGTGACCATCAGAGGAAGAATCAACAAGATCCGACCTCCAGACAAGTTGCTGGTACAACCAGCACACCTGGTCACCACGAGGCAGGAACAACCTCACCTCGTCTAGTGGAAGAACTACCTATAAGAACTACCCAAGTCACACCAGTGGTCCCAAGCGTTGAGGAACTCCAACGCACCCTCTTCACCACTCCTCACCAAGCTACACTCGCAGTAAACAACACTGCGCCGCCAGGCGCGCCTAAACGAAACAGGGCACCTAACACTGAGGCAGAAATTCTTGCAACAACTGAGGACGCACCTGATCTAACTTTGAGAAACTTTGTATCCCAAAATTATGAAACCCTAACTGCCCGCATGCAAGAAGAAGCAACAAGAAGAGCAAGCGCGGGTCTACAAGCCCGACTCAATTTTGGTCCTGAACGCGAACCATCACCATTGCGTCACCCACGAGGAAGACGCGCAGAACGTACCACTATCCATGATAGGTTGGGTACGATATTTGATTCACAATACTCAGGAGACAGCGAGAGGCGCACCAATGTCCACTCCAGGCTTGGCAGTCGGGGAATACAAGATCGATTAGGGCCTCAACATTCGCCAAGCCAAGGATCTTCCAAACCTGGGAGTAGGAGGATTCAAGACAGATTGGGGAGAAGAAGATCCCCAAGCAGAGATCCCTCAAGCTCTTCTTCTGAAAGAAGTCGGCGCAAGCGCCGAAAAAGAGACTACCCTTCTTCCAGCGACTCCTCGGACAACGAGGATAAAGAAACAGGACACTGGAAGTCAAGAGGAAGACGTCGTGAGGAAGAGAATGAAGATATGTCTCTCCCATGGCGACGCCAGAAAATTGATGCGTTTACACGGCGCATCAGCGATTACTCTGACCGCAAACGCAGGCGCATGCCCGCTAACGTGAAAACATACGATGGAATAGGTGATCCAGACGATCACCTAAAAATTTTCGAATCAGCCACGACTATCGAAAACTGGCCACAGCTTGTGTGGTGCCACATGTTTAATTCCACGTTAGTAGGAAACGCGCGCACATGGTTTAGCAAACTCCCACATAGGAGCATTGGTAGATTTGAGGAATTAAGGAAAGCATTCCGCCTCAACTTCACCCAACGAAAGAAGTGCGCTAAAAACCCTGTGGAACTAGCAAGAGTGAAACAGCGTCAACGTGAATCAACCAGCGCTTTTATGGAACGTTTCAAAGATGAGTGCATACAAGTCAAGACATGTCCTGAAATCCTAAAAATTTCAGGGTTCATGAATGGGATTAATAACCCAGAACTCATCCGAAAGCTAAATGACAAAGTTCCACAAACTTTTGATGAGCTAACAAAGCGCACTAGATCCTTCATACAAGGAGAAGCAACCACTGCGGAGAGTAAAAAGGGTTATTCAAACTATAGGCAGCAAGAGCAGCCTCAGAGACAATCCAATGATCAGAATAACAATCGCAGCAGGAATTACCGCAGTGGAAGAGACAATGACAAATATACCCCCCTTACAAAAACTCCGAGGGAAATATTTGTAACAGAAGGCGCAAACTTCCCAAAACCACCACCAATGCACACCGCAGAAGAAAAGCGCATAGGGAGTGGATACTGCGAGTACCATGGTCAAAAAGGCCACACCACTAATGAGTGCGTCCAGCTAAAACAACTAATTGAAAAGTTAGTAAGAGAAGGCAGAATGGACCACCTTGTAAAAAATATCAAAGAAGGGAAAGACAAACAAAGGGGCGGAGGTAAAAAAGAGCCCCCCAAGGAAAAAGCTGATACTATATACATGATACAATCATGGCAACGCAAGATAAAGCAAAAAGTCAGCCAAAAATTCTCTCCAGAAAAAGAGATATCTTTCCCTACTATAGCTGCGGACAACGCAGTCGTGGAGCTTCTAACCATTGAAATACATATAGGGGGACATGACATCCACCGCATGTACATCGATGGAGGAGCATCCGCAGATATCCTGTACGATCACTGTTTCAAAAGACTGCGACCTGAAATCCAAAGTCAATTGATACCAGCTACAACGTCATTAACAGGATTCACAGGAGAAAAGATTTGGCCCATGGGGCAGCTACGCTTGTTGGTGGTCGTAGGAGATGAAGAACACTCAACAGCAACATGGATAAACTTTGTAACACCTAAAATCTGAGAACATATGAAAAGACCAAATTGCCCTTACCAATTTGAAATTTAATTAAAAGCTTATTAAAGTACCAAATAAATCCCAAACTTCAAACAATGCACAAGTTATGTATCCAAATAATTTTAACTATTACATTTAACATTTACACAAGTGGTGAAATTACCAAAATGCCCCTATATGGCCGATTAAGGTAAAAATGTATTTTAATTAGTTTTATTTTGATTTAAATGATATATATATGGTAAATTGAGAAGATAATTATTAAGAGATATTACCCAAGCTAAAATCACGAAATTCCTGGCCCATAACCCCCCCCCCCTACTCGGCACAATCAAAATAAAAGTCAACCCATACCCTTTTTCCTCCAAACCCTAATACCGAATAAACAAAACACACAAGAAAATATTCCCAAGCCTCCATTCGACTCTCCCATCACTCTCAAGCATTTTTCTGTGATCTATCCTCATCCTAAGAAGCCAAGAAAAATCCCATTCGAATTGTTGAAGCCTTACACCATCGTGGCATTGTTTTTCTTTTGTCGAGCCCTACAAATAAGGTAAATCGTTTCTGCTTAATTCGACCTCTATAAAATTCATTCATCATTTTTCTGATGTTCCTTATATGTAATAAGACCCACGAAAATTGGTTTCAAGGTTGTTAGGCCATTTGTGAAGTCGTGACGATTTTTGGAGTGTTTTGGCCAATCGCGTATACATCTGATCGAACTGCTCTCTCTACACGTTCAAGTCTTGATTTGGTATTTTTCTTAGGTCCCTTACACCTTATGAACACCAAATAAAATGTTTCATTCGATCCATGCACACTCTATATCATATTCGTGAATTAAACCCTAAAAACATGTTTAAAATGTAGAAGACACCATGCGATCCATAATAATTCTGAATAAAATTTATTTACATATGTTATAATGTAATATGATCTGTAAAAATGTTGGAAGAATTATCATGGCTTGAATCATGTGATTTCGAATTATTTTGGGTTAATATTGTTTTTGAATAAAACGTATAAAGGAAAAAGGAAAAATTCATACGATCTGATTTTGGGGAGCTAGGACTTGTTTTTGTGATGATTAATAATCTCTAATGGTTTTGTAATGATTGAAAATGGATTGGCATTGTTAGGGTTTCAAAATAAAAAGATTTTGTGTTATACGATTTGTGTAAAAAAGTTTTGGGTGAGTTTTGTAAACTTTAAAGCTTAAAGGTTAATTCTGGAACTTAATTTGGGCTGTATAAGATTCGAATAAAAATATAAGATGAGGGTGCTAAGTGTAAGTTTTGCATTTAAAGGGATTAAAATGTATTTAATGATTAATTAGGGTTTGTTTGAAAATAATTAAAAGAGAGGGACTAAAAATGTAATTTTCAGAAACTTGGAGCTGTTTTGAGAAATTAAAAGTATTCAAGGGGTTTTGTGTTAAATTGGAAATTAAATGGCTTAATATGTAATTATTAATTAAAAGTTGAAATTGTAAATTAAAGGGCTAAATATGTAACCTTGATAACTTGAAGGACCTAAAGTGTAAATTATGAATAATTGAAAATCCATTCGAATAACTTAATAAAATAAGTGCTCATTATGTAAAATGGATAAGTTAAGGGTTTAAAGTGTAACTTTGAGAACTAAAAGGTGTAAAGTGTAATTTTGGAAAGTAAATGGTATAAATGTAAAGTTGTGAAACCCTAAGGACCAAATGTGTAAATATGTTAAAAGATACTTATTTCCATTAATAATGATTCAACTCTCTAAAAGTGGAAACTTACTAATTATGGAAACCTGCTAAAAGTGGAAAGTCACCTTAAATGGAAAGTTACTAAAACTGGAAAGCCGACTAAAATGAGAAATCTGAATTGAAATAGTTATTAATAATAAGCAGATCATTAATTCGTATAGATTCGTTGAAGAAGGAGTGTTTCCATATGCTTACGTATGTTATGATTTCGATGGCGATTGAGGTACAGATATTCTGACCTTTCTCAAAAGGTTTCTCATGATCTCTTTCATATTCTAATCCGTTAGTTCCCGAATTGATGTCATTGCTATGATCCCCTTTACTTGAACTTTCTCTGTTGATCCCACTTGATATGACCTCCGTTATGAAACCATGCTACGAAAACCTTTTAATTATGCCATGGAAATGTTTTGAGAAGAACCGATTTGAAAAGATGTTTATAAATGATGCTAAATTTCTTTTTAAAAGAAATGTTATTTAACTTTCATGAACCCTATATTTTGAAAGACCATTTTTATGAAAACTGTTTTAAAAGATTATTTAAATTGGACTTTTAATAGAAACTTTTGAAACGGACTTTTGAACTGAACCATGAATTGATTTTTGAATATGAACCTTGATCTGATAAACTCTGATTGGACCTTGAATACTGTTTCTGATATGAACCCTTTGTCATGAACTGCTATTATGAACCTTGATATGATTATGAGATACACTTTTGCTATATGACCTTTTGTATGATATGAGACCTGACTCTTAGTTTGATACCCGAGCCATTTCTTTTTTCCCTACCTATGGAGGTACCATAGGCATGTCTGTGATGCACCACTGGCATGACTCATGTGTGGGTGAGTGATTTCTCACGCCGTCCCTTTTTATGATTACTATTATGGCCATTATGACTTTGAGTATATGACTTTGAGATTGACTTTGAGTAAGGGGCGTATGGGTTGCAATCCTAGATATGTATGCTTAGTGGATTTAACTATGACTTTGAGTTGACTTTGAGGTGACTGGTACTGTGTGCTATACATGCCTTTCACAATTTTTGGGAGTTCGCTACTCCACACATTTGAAGGATGAGGACACCCCTCATATTATCTGATTATCTGAGAGGACTCCCCTCTATATGATTATGAAGAATTATGGTATTGACGGCTTATATGATATGATATGTTTTTGGGCTCGTGGTAGATGACTATCCTTTCTTCTTTCTATTCTATTACTCTTTTATCTATTCCTTATTCTATTTCCCCAATGCACTATATTTCAGTTCTATTTCATTATCATTGCTTTGTATATGTATCTGTTCACTGGGCTTTTTAAGCTCAGCCGCATTTCCTTTTCCTGCGGCAGGTTTAGTAGGAAGCTGGGTTATGGGAAGAGAGTGTGACTGGACTTAGAAGACTATGCCTTGATATTTATACTGGACTAGAGATGATTAGAAGAAGTTTCTCTTTATTAGAATTAGTATTTATTTTTGTAACCTTGTAGTTTTAGATTTTTCTTTTGTAACCCTGAATTTCTTTTGTATGTATAAATCATATGCTTGTGTTTGTTCTGATATGTCACTGTAATGTAATACTTCTACCCTTATCGGGTTGGGGTGTTACAAACTTTATGGTAATAAAGTCTCCTTCGCCATACAATGGTATCATTGGAAGACCAGGAATATCATCCATGCGCGCAGTACCATCCACAGCGCACGGAATGCTCAAATTTCCAGTGGAAGGAGGAGTTGTCACTCTCTATAACACAACAGTACCACCAAAAGAATGCATCGCAGTAACAACTGAAGCAGAGACTATTCCAGAACAACGTACGGAAAAAACACCAAATTTAAAAGTCGCTATTCATCCAGATTATCCGGAACAACAAGTTTCGATTGGAGGATCTTTATCTGACAAAGGTAAAGCAGCTATATGCGCACTCTTGCAAAAGAACCTAGACATCTTTGCATGGGAACCAAAGCATATGACGGGAGTACCGCGCTCTATCACAGAGCATAAGCTACAAATCCGACAAGGATACCCTCCAATACGACAAAAGAAACGCGGCCAGGCCCCAGATCGTACAAAAGTTATTCTGGAAGAAGTACACAAGCTCATAGATGCAGGCATCATGCGCGAAGTATACTATTACGACTGGCTTTCTAACCCAGTTATGGTAAAGAAGAGCGATGGTAGTTGGAGGATGTGCGTGGACTTCACGGACCTCAACAAAGCATGTCCACAGGACTGCTATCCACTGCCAGAGACAGACTGGAAGGTCGAGTCCTTATGCGGATACCCTTTCAAATGCTTCCTAGATGCATATAAAGGGTATCATCAGATACAGATGGCAGTGGAAGATGAAGAAAAAACAGCTTTCCACACCAGTCAAGGAGTGTACTGCTACACAAAAATGCCTTTTGGCTTGAAGAATGCAGGCGTGACATACCAACGACTAGTGGACACAGCTTTCGAAAAACAAGTAGGCCGCAACTTGGAAGATTACGTTAACGACCTTGTCATAAAAAGCCACACAGAGGACGAGTTGGTGCGCGACATTGAGGAAACATTCAGAACATTAGGGCGAATAAACATGAAGTTAAATCCCAAGAAGTGCACCTTTAGCGCAACCGAAGGCATGTTCCTTGGATACTTGATAGAACCCGATGGAATCAAGCCTTGCCCAGAATAGACAAAGGCTGTTATTGATCTTCCCTCACCGCACACACTCAAAGAAGTCCAGTCATTGAATGGAAAGCTAGCAGGGCTAAACCATTTCTTATCTAAGTCAGCAGACAAATCTCTTCCTCTCTTTAAAACACTCACGAAGTGTACTAAAAAGGGAGACTTCCGCTGGACTAAAGAAGCGGAGGAAGCTTTCCAACAACTTAAAAACCATCTGGCATCCCTTCCCAAACTTGTCGCACCGCGACCAGGGGAAGAACTAATCATGTACTTATCGGCAACCCATGGAGCGGTCAGCACAGTACTATTGACAGATAGGAACTCCGTCCAGACACCCATATACTTTGTAAGCAAAGCCCTAAAGAAAACAGAGACTAACTACAGCGCTATGGAAAAGCTGGACTTAGCTCTAGTGTTCGCAGCCAAAAGGTTGCGCAGATACTTTCAAGCGCACCCAATAGCTGTAATCACTGATCAGCCAATCAAACAAGTTATCTCTAAGCCTGACGCATCAGGACGTTTACAAAAGTGGAGTGTACTGCTAAGTGAGTATAACATCTCATACAGACCGCGCACTGCAATCAAAGGACAAATCTTAGCTGATTTTATCGTGGAGAAGCCAGACAGCGACAGCCAAATGTCCGCAGCTAAAACAGATCTTCAGGAACCCTGGATTCTGTTCACAGATGGGTCCTCATGTGTGGATGGATCAGGCGCAGGCCTTATTCTCACAAATCCAGAAGGTATGGAATTCACCTATGCGCTTCGCTTTGAGTTCACAGCCACAAACAATGAGGCAGAATACGAAGCCCTACTAGCCGGACTACGTATCTCAATCCAAATGGGTGTACGCAACCTAGAAGCAAACATAGATTCGCGACTAGTCGCTAACCACGTGCTAGGTGAATACGAAGCCAAGGATGAACACATGATCCAATACCTAGAAAAGACAAAATCTTTGATCAAAAACTTTGATAGGTTCACAATAAAACAGGTGCCTAGAGGAGATAACAGGAAGGCGGACGCACTCAGCAAGATCGCATCCACAAGCTTCGCACACCTCTCAAAATAGGTATTAGTAGAAACCCTAAAAAACAAGTCATTCTTGGAAATGGAGATATCAACGGTGATAGAGGAACAAGATCCTACATGGATGACACCTATCATCGAATTTATTAGCAAGGGAATCCTACCCCAAGATCATAAAGACGCTCGAAGAATACGGCGCACAGCGCAACGATTTGAATTACGCGACAACGTACTCTATCGACGGTCTTTCTTACAGCCATGGCTCAGATGTGTTGGACCCCTTCAAGCAGACTACGTACTCCGCGAAATTCACGCTGGATCATGTAGTATGCACTCAGGGCCACGATCCGTGGTGGCAAGCGCTCTAAGGTCAGGGTACTATTGGCCAACAATGCATCGCGACGCAAGCGATCTGATAAGAAAATGCAGCAATTGCCAAGTCCATAGGCCAATTCCGCGCCGACCACAACAAGAGCTAACACCAATTACCTCACCATGGCCATTTTACAAATGGGGTATTGACATCGCAGGACCTTTCCCTGTCGCAGCGGGAGGAGTAAAATTCCTCATCGTAGCCATAGACTACTTTACGAAGTGGATCGAAGCAAAGGCGGTGGTGAACATCACGGGAAACCAAGTCAAACGCTTCGTCTGGGACAACATTGTCTGTCGCTTCGGACTACCGGGTGCGATCATATCAGACAACGGAAAACAATTCTGTGATAACCCATTCAAAGATTGGTGCGCACAATTGAACATCACACAACACTTTGCTTCAGTCAAACACCCACAAACCAATGGCCTAGTCGAGCGCGCAAACCGCAGTCTAGGCGAAGGAATAAAAGCGCGCCTTGACAGACACAAAGGAAGGTGGGTAGACGAGCTCTCGCATGTCTTGTGGGCGCATCGCACAACAATCAAAACTAGTACTGGCGACACGCCATTTTCCCTAGTCTATGGAACAGAAGCCGTCATACCAGCTGAGATAGGAATGCCAACTATACGCACACCAGAGGTCAACGTCACAACAAATGACGAGGAACGGCGCATAGACTTAGACGTACTGGAAGAAAGACGCGAACGCGCAGCTATACGCGAAGCAGAGGCTAAGGCAAAAATGAAGAAGTATTATGATGCAAAAGTCAGACACACTTCATTCAGACCAGGAGACTTTGTTTACCGCGCCAACGACGCGAGCCACGCAGAAGACACAGGCAAGCTCGGACCCAAATGGGAAGATATCTTTTAATTATTAAAAAGATTTTACATAAATCCTTTTACCTTGATAAACACGATTTTATCTATCGCTACGAGCGCATTAAATCCGCACGATCGGACTTATTTTATCTTTTAGCCGCGAAACAGCGCAGTCGCGATAAATCTACCCGCGTTAGGCCATGCGTTCAGAAATCTTCGCAGATTGGCGCCATAAGCGAACTGTCATGTACAGGCACCACGATGCTAGTCAATCGCCATGAGCGCACTGTCACTGTCACGTACAGGCACTGGACGAAAGCCGTGGTCAACTGCGATCATCCAAAAACGTTAGAGTCTATGCGGTCACGATAAATCTATCTGCGTCTGTGCGTGCAACAGAAATTATTAGTCACGGTCATGGTCCATCCATCCGCGCCATTCTTTAAAAAATAAATAAAAAATAAAAAGATCAATTAATCGCCATGCGCGCACTGTTTTTATTTATTAGCTACGTGCTACTTCTTTTATGTAGTTTATAAAACCTCACGATAGGTGTAATTCATACTACTACTTCTTTTATATATTAATTATATATGCTATGTGCTATACTTTTGCTACGCGCTAATCTTTTACTTTATTAAGTTTTATATGTTGCGATTCGCGACATATACTTTTAATATTTGCATTAAGTTTTTTCAGGATAACTAAGTTTAATGCTCCTACACGAGTAGCACCATCAAACTTGGGGGGCTACCAGGGTATATCCTACCACTGTTTTCGTACAAGTCACGCAGGCATATTTGGAAGCATATCGTACGTAAGAGGTATTGCAAGCCCGGTACAAAGACGAATTTAAATATTCGCACCATCTTGCCGCATGGGAGACGTCCTCTGTCGGTTGTAAAGACGAATGTAATGTTCGCACACAGCGCGCACAACGCGCATCTCTATCGCGCACAACGCGCACCTCTGTCGTGCACAGCGCGCATCCTTGCCGCGCACAGCGCACACTTTTGTCGCGGACAACGCGCACTCCTGCCACAGGAGCACGTCTTCTGTCGCACTATGTTGTATCGCTACTGGAACAAAAGGTACACCCTTATCTAGGGTACAACATAGGGATCCACCTATCCACCTTCACCATTGTGAGACAATCACAATCGCAATCCCAGTGCGCACTGTCGCATGTGGGCTGCGCAGTATGATCCGTCCCATGTGCACACAAGTTGCGCACACATGGGTCACGGCGTCATGGTTGATTGGGCCTACGCGGCCATGAACAAAACTTTAAGTTTAGCATAACATAGCCACGCACTATGTCATACTAAACTTGGGGGGCTTGTGGACGTATGGTCCGGACTGGATCCTACATGGGCCAGGCCTGGCAGACAGCGGCCCACTCTACGCCTAAACCCTAATCCATGCCTTATAAATATAGGGCTGGGGTTCCATTCACAACAGAATAGAATACAACAGGTTACCCTAAACCTAACTATTATATGTTACCACGCATCAATACTAACTTGACCGTCGGAGGTGGATCCCGGGGCTACGGCCTAGGGTCCACTCCTAACGGGTTCTCTTTGTTGAACAGGTCTACTCAGGGCTTATGAAGACGACTAACGGCCCAAGGAGAGTCGTTGAATAAGTCCGCGCCAGATTATGCATCAACACAAAGGGTAATATTAGAAGTTTACCCATGATAATTTATGGGTACATTTAACCACGGATATTTAAGTGGGAAAAGCCAATGGTAATATTAGAAGTTTACCCACAATAATTGGTAGGAAAGCAAAGGGTAATATTAGAAGTTTACCCACAATAATTGGTGGGTAATATTCACCACAAAAAGTACCGGTAAAATTTGTGGGAATTTTTTGAGAAGTGATTTGATTGAAATTATTATGAAATATCTGGAAAAAATTTGAAAAAGCTGTAAAATATAAATTAGGCATACAATATAACAAACATAAAACAACTTTATTAAACTTAACATAAACATAAAATATCCGAAAGGAACCAACAATAATTCAAAATAAAGAAAACAGCAACCTAAGATATGCAAACCAAAATAATCCTGAACCTAAACCACCAGACACACAGAAAATAAATTAACTTAGGTTGACTGTGATGATCATCTTATTAGACTTCATGCTCTTCGGAGTTGCTAGTGTTTGGGTTTTGAGTTCCCCCCACATTATCTGCTTCATTGTTGTCTTCAGTGTCACTCTTAGTACTTGGGACAGGAATATCAAGATGACCACACAAGAACTCAAGAATTTGTTCTTGCTTACCGATCTGGCGAGTCAACTTTCTCTCCATCTCCAGATACTTGTTCTCCAAAGGTTCATGTGGCATATATGTTGCAAAAGTTCTAGTGGAGGGATTCGGTTAATACGCAAATGCTTGT
The DNA here is from genome assembly GCA_030686995.1 of Artemisia argyi. Classification (NCBI taxonomy): domain Eukaryota; kingdom Viridiplantae; phylum Streptophyta; class Magnoliopsida; order Asterales; family Asteraceae; genus Artemisia; species Artemisia argyi. The sequence goes on along the minus strand of JARVZY010000219.1, from coordinate 49,510 downwards.
GAGTCAAGACCATATACATTTCTTTTCTTCACACCTCCGACCGCCTCATAATAAAGTGCTGATTCATTCACCAATTGGGATGACTCGCCTTCTGCATGATTTGCCTCACGTGCTTCCCTCAATCGCAACACATTATCCTGTTATTATATAGATGTGAAAATGAGTGATTATATACTAAATGAAAATGGTATTCACTTTTTAGATCAGAACTTACATTGATTGTTTTTGCCTTCTTATCGATAAAAGTTGTCTCATCATGATTTTTTGTATGGGTATACACAAAAAGTTCAAAAGGATTAGGTGGACGCTTTAATGTCGTTTCCTGCACAAAAAATGAAAAAAATCATAAACTAACAAAAACTTTCGAAATAGATTTACTTAAACAAACAATAACATATTTTAGTATCATAGAACTACAACTAAGTTTCTTAAGCTTACAAGTTTCTTTGCATATTCACGATATGATACGGACCCTCCAGTATGAGTTGATGGACCATCACCCTTCAGACGATTCTGTGAATTTGTTTCTCGTTTCCCCTTGTACTCGGGTGTATCCCAATACCCTACAAAACCTGCCCATGTGTCTTCACTTATAAATATTGGTTTTATCATTTTACGCCTAATGTCTCTCAAGAAATCTGTATAACGTTCAGAAGCTTTTGATTCCCATGCTGTCCTCACTTGTGTTTCCGTTATAGGCTCCCATACATAATGTTTCTACATTAATCCAAATCATTAATAATCAGATATGTTATATGTGCATATCAAATATTTTAAATATCAGATGGTATACCTTAAATTCTTCAAAATAGAAGTTTTTGGTGTCTCGTTGCACCTTTATCCATGTGAAGGCTCCATCATCAATTCTTTATTTGAAAATCCTTGTTATTACTCGTGAGCATTGACTTTAATTTTCAAGGCTATTATAATATAACGAAGATGATAAAATCAGTGTAATCACATGAAAATGTGTAATCAGCTATTGAAATAATAGACCTTATACTTACAATCCATTGACAACAGTGAGTTGTTTTCTCCCAACTGTGAGTGACTGATTCTGAGAGCTTTCAACATTTGATCGAGGGCCTGAATTTGTCACTATAACATTTTCACCAGATGTTTCATTGCCATTACCATTGAAAGTTGAATCACTAACAATCTCATCTGTTGTTCTTTCAGGAGAATGTGAGAGACCTCCATTCCTTGTGTTCCCAAAATTTCCTCTCGTCATATCACCATTAGAAGTTGAATCATCAAGAATCTCATCCATTGTTCCCTGAGGAGCATACGAGACACCTACTCTTTTTGTGATCCCTCCCCTTCCTCTAGGCATTGCACTATTTAAAGTTGGATCAGTTGTAGTTGCGGCCGCTGTTCTAGGATGAGCATATGAGAGAAGTGATCTGTTGGTGATTCCTCCCCTTCCTCTCGTCATATCTGCAGCTATTTAAAATACGAGATGTTGATGAGATAGTAAACAAAAGTGTAGATTAAACATTTACTGTATAAACTCAACAATTCAATGTTGCATAAATGACATATAACTTATGAAATTACTTCGATGCTCTATAATGAATTATCTCTTAGGTCCTTACTGAACAAACTCAACCATGTGACTAACAGTCATGTTCACGAAAAGATTTTTAAGTCGTGTGGGGCTCATCTACCTTACCTTTGCTTCTACAAGTTTGTGACTAAATTGTCGTTCAAATAAAACCACAACCACCTGTCTAATGATTTACCATTGGCCTAAATTAGTCTTCCATTTCTAAATTAGCTGGGCTTGTTTTTTTTTGGCCTTATACTTTCTATAAGTTAATAAACAATACATATACAACCAAGAAAAAAAAATACAACAAAATGGTATCTTCCGTAACAAATTGGTTAAGAAATTGGGACAAAAAAGAACACATATATAGCAGTACAAAAAATGAAAAACAATACATAGACAGTCTATTGTCTATGTTCATGTCCAGTCAAGAACTGTTTTTTATCTTATAGTTTTTTATGTCCATTCAAGAACTGTTTGGGATTGGCCTCGTGCATTGCACCTTTGAGTGAAGGAAAGTAGGATCAAACCAAATCAAACCTCTATTGGCTATGTTCTATTTGGCAGTCAATTCTTGATACTTATAAAAATTGGTATTGGGATAAAATGACTCTGAATAACTTGGTTCTGAAATAATACAAATCATTCAGAAGTGTATGGAAAGATCCATCGACTCAAATTTTTTTATACCTTTGACATAATTAGTATTGGTCTTTGAATTTACCCATTATGAAGCAATCAAACAACCCCTTAATCTACACATCATTTTCATTTAGATTAAAAAGTAACCCTAGGACAAACATATAACACATTAACATATGGTCTTTAATGTTAAAATACTGTAATCTTATTCGAAATATACTCTAACACTTTGTTTGAATAATTGACAGGCAAAACAAAATCATTAAAAAAAAACACTTGTTCAATACAACTACAATTCAAAATTGGAAAAATACTTTGGAACATATAAGAGAAACATCAATAATGATTAAAATATCAAACAGAAATAAGAACACTCCAATTACAAAGAATGAAGCCTTTGATATATTCAAACTATATGCTAATATGAAATTAGATTGGGCACATACCTTGTTGAAAGTTGTTAATCCTTGTGATATTGCTTCTACAATTCGCTGGTACCTCCTATATTGAACTGATTCAATGAAAATTATAAGCGATTAGTGCCGCTATTTATTCAACAAATGAGATCCGATTATTATGCGATTGTTATCAAGCTTAATCTTGATAAAAGGCGCCTTAATTTCCCGCTAAACCCTTATCATTTGCCACTTAATTTTCAATCGCCTTCATTCAATTTGCCGCTTAGGTTTTCATTTGCCGCTTAAGAGTGAAAGGGTTTTATGTTTTTTTGGTGTAGAGTGAAAGGGTTATGCAATTGTATGAATATGAATGGACCAGGCCCTGTTTAAAAATAAAAGAATGGACCGACCCTCTTATAATAAGGTTTTGGTTAATAAATATTTGATTTTTGTTATCAATATATTTTATATCATATACTCCATATTTCTTATTACTCACATTTCATAGCTATTACATTATAAATAATTTTTTATGATTAGGTATAACACCATCAAGATTTTATTGCTATATGATATTAAGGTGTCTTAATCGGGTTCGGGTCAAATTGTCAAGGCTGAAAATAACATACGCAAACCGACCGTATTTGAATATGATTTAATTGGTCATGTCAAATCGGGTCGGATTCACTCGAGTCGGGTCTGTACGCAATCGGGTCAACCCGAATATGAGTAAAATATAATAGAATTGTCTATTTGTACTCGTTTAAATGGTAATTTATAAAAAATATATTTTTAAATATTTTAGAAAGCGTAAGGAGGTCAACTGGTTGACTTGAATCTGAGTTAGCCAGATATTTTCAACCCAATATCCGACCCTGTTTAGTATTCGAGTTATTTGAGTTGAAATCCGAATACAATTATTGACCGAGTAAGACGAGTAGACGACCATAATAGACTTAGTCGGGTTGTGTTCAGGTTCGAGTCCGTGTCCATATATAGTTTATGCCGATTAATGATGTTGTTTTAAAGTTTAAAACTTGTATTGTTGAATTGTATGTGTCTAATGTTCTATAATATATGTTTTATCAAGAGAGATTTTTCTAAATGTACCTTTATCATACTTTTTTTTTACAAAAATAGACGTCGCATTAGATTTTTACAAAAATGGACTTTCAATATCATCCGTTGGATTATATTATTCAAAGGTAAAAAATTAGGCGCAATTTAAAACTACATGACACATAACAACAAACACACGACACATAAGAAAATAAACACGCAAAATTCTCTTACAATTACACGTCGCATGACGAACCGGGTTGACCCGACGGTCAAACCGGTAACCCAGTGATTTGACCTGGTTGATTTGAGACCTGGTTTTCAAAAACATTAGTGTTAACTATATATACTTTGTAAACAATCGAGTTGAGCTCAAACTTTGTGAACAAGTCTCGAAAAAGAGGCGGCGATCGAGTTGTGTTAACACAAACCTATCTGGGTTTAATGGCTGGTATAACCTCAACTTGACTTGACATGTTTATTAGCTGTGCCTTAAAACTCAACCATAACCTTAACCTGGATATACATAACACATGTAACACGTTTATGAATTGTTATCGTGTTTAAGTAATGAATCAAACAGCTTCTTAGCTCGAGCTTGATAGGTATTCGGCTCGATTCGGCTCGTTTACACCCTAGTTACAAATTACTAGTATATTTATAAACTAACGTAGTTACTTCAATTAAACTTAAACTACATGGCATGAATACCTTCGCTCAAACAAAAACATAACTTACATAGTACAATTAGCTAGTAGTCCTGATGATCATCAACATATCTTTTTTATAAAACAATAACTTGCATAGTACAATTAGTGGTCCTGATTAGGGGTGAGCATCGGTCAAGGACCGGACCCGACCGGACCAGATCGACAAGACAGAGGATCGACATAGCCAAAAAATCAAGACCGAGGACCGGACCGAATGTGATCGGTCCGGTCCGGTCTTGGTCAGTCCGTCAGTCGGTCCGGTCCAACAAGGCCAAATAATCGGTTTGTGGTCCGGTCCGGACCAGACCGACCAGACCGACGACCGAATTAGCCAAAAATCCAACACCGAGGACCAGACCGAATATGGTCGGTCCGGTCCGGTCCAGTTTCGGTCGGTCCTTCAGTCGGTCCGGCCTATAATTTAATACTCAATAAAGATATACAAAGAATACAAATGCCAAACTAATCCTAAAGTTATCTATTTTATCCATTCCTCCAATAAAACTCTGCCCTACCATAGTCTTGATCCATCGAACCTTGCACCAGTAGCCATCTCAGTAATATCATTCTCATTGTTGATTAAAAGGTTTGATTTGTTTTAATTTCATAAATTACTTTTACTGTTGTTTTATAATGAACAAGGGATTTCAAAGTTATTATATATACTTGGGTATGCCGAGTCAATTGAGTTGTTGTGTTTATAAGTACACTGTTGGGTTACAACATGAGCAAAAATTATAATCCTAATACATTATTGGAGTATACAAGTGTGCAGGTCATTGCACTATTATGACAGCCGCGAGTGTGGTTAGTAATACATAGATTAAGTAGAAAGTACATTGTGAGGTTACAATATTTTTTCCAACTGCTCAATTATCTGAGAATAACATACTATTATACATACAACATAATTGTAATGTACTGCATAGATGAGCCGCGACCACAGGTTTTGAAGTGGGTTACTCATTTTTTTGTTTTTTTTGTTCTGGGTTGGTTTCTTGGCCACTCAAGCTTATGAATAGCTCTTTCCTGATTGATGAATGGCCTGTTGGTTGTGCAAATGGGTGCATTCCAAACGCGGGCTTATGTTTACACATATCAATAGAAGTATACAATAAAATCAAAGACAATATGAGATAACCACAAACCTGTCTATAGTCGTTAGCATCGATATTGTCCATCAACTTTAGACGTGAAGCCAGTACCCAATGGAGCAAAAGGAACAATCCCGATTCCTAACTCTCTACAGGTAGGAATGACCTCGTCTTCTTCATCTCTAGTCCATAAAGATCACTCCAGTTGTACAGCTGTTATTGGATGAACAACGTATGATCTTATGATGGTTTTTGGACCAGCTTCAGATAGACCCATATATTTTATTTTACCTTCTTCAACCGGTTTCTTGAGTTTTCCCATCTACAAAAAAGATTGTTCTCCCTTATAATCATCTATGAGCATTGTCAGTTTAGAACTAGCTACAGCAAAACTAGTTCTGAATTTGTCAAACACTCAAACTGATTACCAAATTATCACAACTTAAATCCACATCTAACAACAAGCTAGATCATAGTTGAGACTATCAAACACTCATGGCTGAGCTTGAATCCATGGCCATTGTGTATTTAAGTATTTTGTTTTCAATTTTATTAGTATTATTTATTTTTGTTATTTTATTTTATTTTTTACTTTTCAGGTTGTTCATTTGGTTTGACATCTACCACCAATAGAATATTAAATAAGAATGGATCGAGAATGGATGTATAAGAGGTTTACAGAGGACCGTAGATACATTAGTCCTGAATTCATCGATGGGGTTGAAGCATTTATTGAATATGCTTGCCAACAATCAGCATACATGGACAAGGATAAAATACGATGCCCATGTAGAAATTGCAAAAATCAAGCATATCGTTTACCGGTATATGTAAAGTTGCACTTAGGCAACCACGGGTTCATAAAGAACTACTATCAGTGGGTTTGCATGGGGAACCTTCAACTGCATCAAGCTCTGCACATTCACAGACTAATACCTCATCTATTGGAGATGTAGAAGGGTCAAATTCATATCGCAACTTGGTCATATATGCTATAGGTCATGATTTTAACCCACCAACCGATGAAAATTAAACCGAACCACCAAACTCAAAAACTCAGAAGTTATATGATTTGCTTCATAAAGCAGGCGAACCATTATGGTCAGGTTGTTCAAAACTCTCACAATTATCTACGATTGCAAGGTTGTTAAACATTAAGTCAGAGGGTCGCATTACTGAAAAGGTATTTGATGATATACTGAGATTGTTGAAAGATTCTTTACCGTCTGATAACAAGTTGGTTGGTAGTTTTTATGACACGAAAAAGTATGCAGCAGATTTAGGCCTTCCCTGTCAGAAAATCCATTGTTGCATTAATGGATGTATGCTCTATTGGGATAAAGATATTGATGCAACAATTTGCAAATTTGGCGAGCACCCTCTTTATAAACAAAGAAAGAGGGGCGTCAAAAAGAGGAGAACTGAAGTACCACATTGTTGAGCATGTTCAAACGGATGGTGTAATGTTCCACCCATCTGATGCCGAGGCATGGAAACATTTTGATCGTACGCATCGTCCTTTTGCATTAGAGAAACGCAATGTAAGATTAGGGTTATGCAATGACGGGTTTCAACCATTTGGCCAGTCTGGAAAACAATATTCTTGTTGGCCGGTCATTATGACACCATATAATTTGCCCCCATGGATGTGTATGAAAGACCCGTATATGTTTTTGACAATTACAGTACCTGGACCAAAGAATCCAAAGCAGAGGTTAGATGTATATTTGCAACCGTTAATAGCAGAATTATTAGATCTTTGGAAGGGTGTACGCACATATGATGTGTCAAAGGAACAAAATTTCCTTATGAGAGCTGCACTTTTGTGGACAATAAGTGATTTTCCGGCTTATAGAATGTTGTCTGGGTGGAGTACATCGGGAAAGAAAGCTTGTCCATATTGTCTAGACAACACAAAAGCTTTTAGCTTATCAAATGGTCGAAAGGTTTCATGGTTTGATTGCCATCGCCAATTTCTACCAGAAGGACATCTCCGTTAATACTAACAGGTGCAGAGGTTATCATGCAAATTGATGATTTCACATTAAAGAAAGTTACAGAAATCGGTGGTGTGGAATCAAATGCTTCCATTAGCAAGTTATGTGGTTGGAGGAAACGAAGTATATTCTGGGATTTGCCTTACTGGAGTACTAATCTTATCCGTCATAATTTGGATGTTATGCATATTGAAAAAAATGTTTTTGAGAATGTATTTGAAACAGTGATGGATATAGAAGGAAAAACTAAAGATAATGCAAAGGCAAGAGAGGATATAAAAATTTATTGTAAGCGCAAGGATTTGGAGAAAAATGAATCAACTGGGAAGTATCCAAAAGCTTCTTACAGCTTGGGTAAAGAGGAAAAAAAGGTTGTGTGTGATTGGGTTTCAAAACTAGAGTTTCCAGATGGGTATGTTTCAAATATGTCTAGGTGTGTTGATATGCAAAAGTACAAGATGTTTGGGATGAAAAGTCATGATTGTCACGTATTCATGCATAGATTGATCCCAATAGCTTTTCGTGAATTGTTGCTAACCACAGTGTGGAAAGTTCTAACTGATTTAAGCTTGTTCTTTAGAGATCTTACATGTACTATGCTCAAAGAAGAAGACATGATCAGACTCCATGAAGACGTTCCTGTGATTTTGTGCAAACTAGAAAGAATATTTCCTCCAAGTTTCTTCGACTCTATGGAACACCTGCCTGTGTATTTACCTTATGAAGCAAGAGTTGGAGGGCCAGTTCAATATCGTTGGATGTACCCATTTGAGAGGTAAATTAGACTAATAATTTTAATCTACTACTTTATTGTAAATGAGATATTAAGAAAAAATATTGTCAAATGTAGGTTCTTGGGAAAACTAAAGCGGAAAGTGACCAATAAAGCTAAGGTTGAAAGTTCAATTTCTAATGCGTACTTAATTGAAGAAAGATCAATGTTTTGTTCACATTACTTTGAGCCTCATGTTAGAACAAAGATGAATGCAGCGCCTCGTAATGATGGTGGAGGTGATGCTGAATCATTTGAAGGAAATCTCTCTATATTCATGTCTGATGGTCAATCATCTGGAAAAGGAATATCAAGACGTTTAAGTGATGAGGAGTATGTTGCTGCAAGAATCTGTGTGTTACTAAATTGTGTTGAGATTGAAGAATATGTTGAGTAAGTTTCAAATAGTATTTACTTATTTTTTATATCATTAGTAGAATCAATTATTCAACCTTGTGGTGTTTTTATTTCCTTAGGTCCCATTCTCTTTAAAATAAATTACCTTTCTAAAAACAATCTCTCTATGTCTCTCAAGGATATTTGTTGAAGAGATTAAGGCAAATTATCCAACCATAACAGATGACCAAGTTGACCGGAGGCTTGAGAGTGAGTTTGCTGATTGGTTAATCACTATGTAAGTATTTCAGCCCTTATAGTCTTATAATTAGTATATGAGTATGCATGTAATAACTTTATATGTTAATTGTAGGCACACAATTCAGGTAATGTGGATAATCAAATTATCAAGGATGTTGCTTTAGGGCCCTTGAGAAGGAGTGTTACCACCTATCCAATGTATTTTGTCAATGGGTATAAATTCCATAATAGTGAGCATGGTTCAGGGAGGTCAAGCTATAACAGTGGAGTGTGCATTAACGGTACTAATTATGGTGACATGTCAACTTTCTTTTATGGCGTTTTATTGGAGATTTTAGAATTAGAGTATCCCGCTCTCCCAATTAAAAGAGTTGTGTTGTTTAGGTGTGATTGGTTTGACACAACCCCGAATGTTGGGATGAAGATTCATAAAGATTACAAGCTAGTTGATATCAACCATAAAAGAAGGCTTAGGAAGTATGAGCCTTTTGTTTTGGCTAGTCAATCATCACAAGTTTATTATTCACCTTATCCGAGCTTGCGTCGTGACAAAGTTGATTGGTGGTCTGTGTGCAAAATCAAAGCCACTTCAACATTTAATCTTCCCGAAGAAACTACAGCCTTGCAAGACGATGAAGTAGAAGCACATTCAATCGATGCCACTGATCTTTCAACAATACCTCTGAATGATTCAAGTGGTATCCAAGTTGATATGGACGATGGCGATGATGATCTGCAACATTCAGGAGATGACAATGATTAAGTTTCTTTCAATGAGATTGAATTTATTTCGTCATGTAATAAATTTCTTGCATAACTCATGTTTATGTTCATGTGGTTAGAGATTGGGTCGTATGACAATAACATTTTGAGTATAAAACAGTTCTTTTGCTTTTGAACCTTTAGGTGGATAGAGACCTTGGTTACCTTGGTTATCTTCCCAACATTTTTATTACCTTCTTTTGTCTTTTCGTTTCTGCTGAAGATTAGTTGGTAGTCATTATTTATTTACTTCTGCAGGATTTTTTCCATGTAGTACTTCAAACTCAGCCTGATGTAGCACCAAACCTCACTGTTTGAGCTTACTTTCTTCTAGACATCCATATAAATGGCTTACTGATCTGAAGTTCTGAACCTATCTTTTCTACCAAGCGATGAGCACATCTTATAGTTTCAATATGTTGACAAATAACAATAAATTGAGTAATATGGTTTAGTGGAAAAGATCTTGTGTGTGATACATGGATTTCTTACTATGAATTGGGTCAGCCAGTACATATTTAGTGCCTTTAGCTCTATGGAAGTTACTTGTTCTTTTGCAATTCTACTATGGGTTGTGCTGCTAAGTGTCAGTCCAGCTCAAAGTCCATTCGGGTTACCAGCAATTCCAACTCACATTTAACAAAAACAGTAAAGATATGTCCTTTATCACTTAATACATCTTCATCTTAGACCGTTTTGTTTGGTGGAACAGGGAATGGAGACAGTTTGGGTGCTGAATTATTGGCAACACTCGTAAAGATGGCTCTAACAAAAGAGGAAGAGATAAAAGTTCGAGATTACAGAGGTTATATATCAACATTAGGGTCTGTAGAAAGATTCTTGAAGGCAATATTTGATATCCCATTCACATTTAAAAGCGCTGAAGCCATACTTTACTGAACAAACTTTGAAAATGAAATAATATTCTTAAGGTCTTCTTTTCAGACATTAGAGGTACTTTTTTTAAATCATTCATCAAAGTAAAATACTGGAATTTTTAGCTGATTTTTATACATTTCATCTCAGTCAGCAAGTGAAGAACTAAAGAACAGCCAGTTATTCCTAAGGCTTCTTGAAGCTGTTTTACAAATAGGAAATCGCATGAATGTTGGTATGAATCATGGTGAGGCCAAAGCATTCAAACTAGAGACTCTCTTAAAATTAGTGGATGTAAAAGGAACAGATGGAAACCCAACCTTACTTCATTTCGTGGTTCATGAAATCATCAGATCAGAAAGTACAGATTTAAAAAAAAAATTTTGAAAGGCCAGAAAGGTCAGAATCTAATACCAAATCGACCCGTATCCAACATTCAGTGAAGGTACTTTTAAGAAACAAGGACTACAAATAGTCAGTGAGCTAAGTCGAGAATTAAGTCATGTCAAGAATGCAGTAGGAATGGATTCAGATGTCTTACGCGGTTATGTGTCAAAACTTGAAACATGGTTGCAAAAAATTCAATCAGAAGGTCACGAGACCTCAGAAACACAAGGAAACTTTTACTGGTCAATGAGAGTGTTCTTTAAAGAAGCGAAAATAGAACTTGCAAAGATCAAGATTCATGAAAAGAAGGCGTTGACATATGTGAAAGAGGTAACTGAGTATTTCCATGGTGATAATGCGAAAGAAGGAGCATGTTAGCAGGTCATAGAATTTTGCAGCTATTGTTATTTAGTTTCTTTGTATTGGAATGTGCTTGTCCATTTCCTGTTTTGTTCTAGACAAGATATGGGTTGCTTAGTGATTTGTCCTCAGTAATTCATTTCCTTGGTCTTTTCCTTGTAAATACTCCATTTTATTTATTTATTTATTTTACCAATGAACATAAAATGGTGTGTAAATAGCGCGTAACAAAAATTCACCCAAGTTAAGATGAGGAAAATAATTTAGGCACAAAATTTAACCATCGCCATAGTCATGGGCATATTTTTACCCAGAAATTACACACACCAAATTACCCACGAGCACAAAAGATGAGTCTAATATATGGGTAATGTAACTTTAGCCACATAAATTACACACGAGATGTTAAATGGGAAACCGGGTCTGTGAAAAGCTACAAGTATAAATGTTACCCACAAATATTACAAACGAATACAAAAGATGTGTGTAATCTATGGGTAAAAATAAATTTACCCATAAAATTAGCCATGACTTTACCCGTTATGATAAAATTGTGTGTAATATGTGGGAAATATTTTGGCGGGAATCATTTAGCCACAAACTACACACGATATATTATTTAATGGGTAAATTCATGGGTAAAACCATGGGAAAATCGAGGGAAATTTATTCCAGACTTTGGATCTGTTAATTGTGGGTAACTAATGGGTAATATAAGGGAGAATACCCACACACCAATGTACATGGGTAATTTCCGCGGGTAAAGACCTGTTTTCTTGTAGTGTCCATCAGTCTGTAGATGAAAGGCATAACTATACTTGAGTTGGGTCCCTCAAGCCTTCATTGTTCTTCTTGGAACGGTGAGGTAAAAGCGGAAATCTCTGACACGATCACTGCAGGTGCGCCATGCAATTGAGAAACCTTATGTCGGAGGATTTATACCAAATTGCTAACCGAATACACATCCTAAGAGACAAAAGTGAGCTGATTAACTCAAATGATCTACCATAATTCAAATTATGTCATCCTTTTTAATTGTGCATGGAGATTTCATTCCAAGGTTCATGAAAATTCAAATCCTGCTTTAGTTCCCTTATACATCTTAGTAAAACCAAGAGGGATAGAAAAGTAGAACTATGCCTCAATCGTAACAATTTCTTTCTAGTCTCCTAACACAGATCATAGTTAGCCATCTTGCTCCTGAGCTTCTAATATTTGTAATTGGATTCAACCTTCATGTTCACAACGACTCAACTTCCCTGCGTTCTAAGTAGTGATTTTCTTAAGCTCAATCTCCAAGACAAACCGAAACTTCAAATTTCTTCCTAAATGCATCTGCCACCAAATTTACCTTGTAAGATATGTCTTCCACTCTTAAGAGCAACCACACTGCTGCCAATTCCAAGTCATGGACTGAATAATTCTCCTCAAATGGTTCTAGTTGTCTTGATGCATAAGCAATAAACTTCCCGTGCTGCATAATGGCATAACCAAGTCTCTTCTTGTAACGTACCAAAATTGGTACTACCTGAAAGTATGGAAGTTGAAGCTAATTTCTATTTCAGCTTTTTTCAAACTCTGTTCTCATCCAAACTAAGCTTCTCTTCTTTACTCATAACATTCATCAACGGTAATGCAAGTCGTGAACATCTTCCAACCAATATCATGTTTCCAGAATATACAAATGATCCTCATGTTTCCAATATAATACGAAAATAATTCTCATGTTTCTCCTTCATCTCTGAATGTATTAATATGTCATACGAAAATGACTCACGAAAGACACGATTCATCAAATTCAATAAACAGTCAAAGCATTAGCTAATACTATTAACAACATTAATAGTTATAGTGGCCTATACGAATACGAAACGATTTTTTTTGAATAACTTCAAGCCATATATCCATCTAGAGGAAAACTCCGCATCCTAAAGTTGATCAGATATATCGGCGATTCAAGGTAGGGAATAATGGGTTCAAATAGTGATACGGTTTAGCTTCCAGAAGTTAATACATAATCTCCTGCTACCATCTTTCTTCATCGCAAAAAAAAAATTGAAGCACTCCAAGGAGATACACTAAGACAACAAACCATTTCATAGCATTTTGGTTGCCACTCCTCCAGTTCTCTTAATTCGGCTGGTGCTGTTCAATATGGAGTTTCAAAATTAGGTAAAACTTCGTCCTAGGGTTCTGTCTCATCAAACTTAACTGTACTCTGGCACTCCTCAAAGATATCCTATGATCCCCATAAGTTCAAGTTATATAATGTAATTGTTATCACGTTGGCCAGGCGTCATAATACTTGCATCATATAAACATGCCTTTATTGGAATCATATTCTACATCAAGTCGTGACAAAACATTTTCCCAGTACTAAGTCAAATCAAATTCATAATCGGTGGAAAATCTGGGTGGTTCATTCAGGGATTCATTGGAAGAATTTAGATTGTAAAATGACTCTCAAAGTGAGGTTCATCCCACGGGAAACAAGAATAGATGCTAGTAAAACTCCACAACCGCGAAAGTAACATATGAGTTTCCATGGGAGTAAGGATAAAAAAGTTTAACAATCAGAAGTCATGACAAAATAAATCAGAGTGGTTCAAAATGTCAAAGGAGAGACGTAGTATGACTGTAGTTAGCATCTTGATGCTCAGTCCACTAGTCAATATCAGAATGACAATCGAATTTAAACTTTCCAAGGAAAGGCAGATCAGCATAGCGAATCTTATCATTCAGAAGTGAGTAATAATATTCCTATTCTCGTGGTTGATCAACCACAAGATTTCTCATAGGAATACAGTTGGATAAGGGAAAATCTAATGGTGTAGGGAAACTTAAATATGCCTATCAAAAGCAAGAGATTTCACAGAACATGTCAAACACGTCATGATCATAGAAATTCTCAGAGTGCCTGTAGAGGCATCTAAAAGGTTAACAAATGAATCAGAGGTTGAAATCAAAGAAGATAAAGTTTATGTAATGTCAAACATTACTTGGTCACTAAACTTATGTTATGCATAATAATAGGCTTTAAATCTCTTAAAAGACTCAACTAGAAGTAAGGCACGAATCAGAATGATGCGAAAACAACGATACCTAAACAAATTCCCTATAGTCTACCCAATCCTCACCGGTCATAACTTAAGTTTCCAAAGTGGAAATCCTAACGCAAATTCTCAAAGGTTGTTTCATAACTCCTATGGAGCAAAACTTAGCGGGTCTAATACTCACAGGTCATAGCCTAAGCTCTACGGGTTTTGAATCCGCAGATCAAACCTGTCTCTGATACCAAAATTGTAAC
>JARVZY010000219.1:0-30000 GCA_030686995.1 Artemisia argyi | reverse complement strand
TTTATTTTTCAAGAATGTTTAAGTTTTTAGTTTTTTTTAAATAAATTCCTTTATAATTTATGGTCTCCGATATATCACTGATATATCACCGCCAAGACCGATATGGCGCTTGGTGGGGGTTGACCGTTGAGGTACCGCCGAGCGATATTTACAACCATGATTTTTACACCAACCTGCTTGTAGGACTACTTCAACCTCCTGGGCTATCTCGGGATCCTTGATGAGTGTGTAAATACTCATCATTTCTGTCACATTTAAGTAACAAAAACATCTGGAAACACACAGGAATGCCTTAAAATACATAAAATATCCCTGGATTGTGTTTTTATGCAAAAGGATTGAAAACTGATGAAAAACAACATATTTCACATAATTTACAATTTCAGTCCTTGAACTTTGAAAAATTGGCAAATCTAGTCCCTGGTAATCCAAAACATGCTAAATATCATCTAAGGTCCTTAGTGATTCATAAGTTATCAAAAGAAGTTCTTTAAAGTTAAAATTTACAAAATGGCAACTTTAGTCCCTCAAGTTTGAAAAATCTCAAATATAGTCCTTAAGGTTTTAAAAATGGAAAAATATCAAAAGTAAACCTTGTACTATTCTTAAATGGCAATATTGGTCCTCGTGATAACTATGGAGAAATTACATGTTCAACCCTTCAACTTTCAGAAAATTACATGTATGGTCCATAAAGTTTGAAAGTTTGGCAGAAAAGGTCCCTGGAAGTTTAGAAAGTGGAAAAGTCGACTATAGTCCTTACATTATTAAAACTTGGCAAGTTTTACCCTTGCTAATACTTTTGGAAAGTTGTCAAAACCCACCCTCAAAAATCCAGAAATTACAATATTGGTCCTTGTGATAATAACAAACGGACCCTTGGTTATTATTAAACCCAAAACCAACCAAGCCTGATCCAAACACAAACACACCAGCCCACCACTCAGGCCCAAACTACTCCCAGCCCACACCCTTTTATATAAAACAGGGTTTGACCCCGTTTGACCTCCCAAAACCGCCAACACTGTTCACCCTCCACCTCCACCCCTGCATACCTGAAACCAGGTGGTTTTCCACCACCTCACCTCTCCCAACTTGGCTACTCCACCTCATCCCCCCTCATCATTTCACTCCCACTAAGCATTTAATGCTTCCCCACCACTCAACACTCCATTTTCACCTCACACCCCTGTTTTTCTGCTGCAACTCAACCAACTTGCCCCCAACTCAATCCCTACTATCCAACCTTATCCCCTCCACCTCTACAAGCTCCCAAAATTCTTTAATTGCAATGAAACGACCACAAGCTATCTATTTTACTTTTGGCGCCAAAAGTAGTTTAAACGGATGAGATTGGTTTCAGTCATCCAACGGCCAAGTTTATTGATGGGATTTGCTCAGAAGGTGTCCCCAAACCCTAATTTTCAAGTATAAAAGGAAGAAGATGCAAGGAGATAGGTGTGTTGAATAACTTAGTTTCTTTTAAAAATCATATTAGTCAATTTCAAGTTTCCATTGTATCTTTAAGCTTTCAAGGTGTAATTCTAAGATTCTCAGTGATAATCAAAGTTATTTTCAGTTTCAATTTCAGTTCCTCAGTTCAATTATCAGTTATTGCAAGTTTACTTTTATTTCAAATTTCTCAATAAGCTTCATTGTTGTTTCTAGTTGATAATATGGACTCATAAGCTCATATAAGCTCCTCATATAGCTTTTATAAGCTATTAGAAACCATAAAACTCAGCATTAGTTATAAAAGAGAAAAATACAAAAAAATAAGAAAAATAAAGAAAAAAAAATCAAGGTTCCATGGTGATCAAGGCTGGAGTAGGGCACATATTGGATGGCATTCTGGTTTAGAAGCTTGTGGAAGCTAATAGGTGTGGTACTTAGTTCTGGTTCACTGGAAGTAAGCTTGGAAGGCAGTTGTAAGATCATCCCTTTTTCATATTTAGTATTCTGATGTTCTTTGTCTGATTTCCCTTGTTAATTTAATATTTAATATAGTTGATTAGTGTGTATGGATCATTAGTTTGGTTAAAATAGGTCTCATACTCAGAAACTTAGTGAAACGGTCGAAAAAGGTAGTGTTTGGATTAGCATGTTTCTCTGTGATTAGGCAATCTATTGTTGTTGTTTCTTGTTCATTCAAGTTTCTTAGTGTTATACTAACTCAGAACAACACTCAAAACCTAGCCTTATTCATAAGAAAGTCAAAATCACACTCAATTAGGCTTAATACCATTCTGTGTTGGATTTAGAATAGCATATGCCCCATAACCATTCACAAGTTAGTGATTTAGCTTAATTTTGCCTTAACATAGCTTATTATAACACAATCAACCAGAAAATCAAGTTAGAATTTCACTTTGGTCAACTTAGCTTAGTATCTATAAAAGTCAAAATTGCATACTTAGGCAGAAAACCAAATATTCAAGGATTTTTCTAGAATTTTGTGAATTTATTCAGGTCTTCAAACTTTCAGAGGTTAAAATATATCACCTAAGCTTCAATAATCTGTATTCAGCATAAATTTGGGATCCTTATTGTAGCTTATACACTAGCTTATTTTGACCTATACGTGAAGAACCTCCCCTGTGCACAGGATAATCACCAATTTTCATATGCTTGCACAGACTTCAATAGTGGGTCCCACCTTAAGTTTCTTGGTTTTTTGAAAACCTCATAAGCCCATCTCTAAGGTTCTGTGCTTATTTGCTCTTTTCTAGCTTATTAGATAGGGCTGCAATCAACCTAAACTTTGTCCCATTTGACTGAGTACTCAGTGTTTAACCCTAACTTCCAAGCCCCACCAATACTTCATTAATAAGCAATAAGCCTAGCTTATTGGCTTATTTGAGAGTTGACCAGGTCAACTTGGAAGGTCAAGGTTCAATTTGGACCCCCTCTTACCTCTGTGGACCCCACAGAGGTCCAAAGGTGCCTAGTTTGGCCTGTTTTGATCTGAGGTCATTTGGAATTGCTTATTTGGTAATCCTGGCTTATTGTGTGTGCTTATTTGGTTCCATTGTTATTATTTCCAGTCATTATCTTTATTAGATTGCTTATTTTTGATCTGTGGCTTTTTATTGTAACTTATTCAAGCAGCCACAAATCCTAATAAGCTAAAACCTCAACTGTTAAGCATTTTGGAATACACACAGCTTATTAATAAGCTACAACATAAGTTCCTTTGTAAAAGTTGCTTGTTTTTAGTAGTAAATTAGTTTTGTAAAAGAAAAATTAGAAAAATCCAAATTTAATATTAGTGATAGCTTCTATTTAATAGAAATTATCTTTTTAATTTTCTTTTCAGCTTATTTATAAGCACTATTGCATTTTTATATTTTTATTAAATCCCTTTTATATTAAAGTACTTTTATAAAATTTTCCAGAATTTTCTTTTGTCATTTAGTGATATTTAGAATTAATATTAGTTTAATTAATTATTAATTAATATTAAAGTATTAAATAGCAAAATTAGATTTTATTAAGTAACACCTAGTTTTTATAATTTTCCTAGTTTCTATATAAGTTAAAACATTTTTAGGAATTTTTCTAAAATTTCTACTGTTCATTCTCTATTTTTTATAATATAAATAGTTTAATTGGTAATTAATTAATAATTAGAATAATAATTAGTAAATTAGTTTAAAAATACATAAAACCAACTTTTTATAATTTTTTAGGATTCCTGTGATGGTTAATTAGTTTTATAAATTTTTATATAATTTTCTAAGTCATTTTAGTATTATTAGTAATTTAAAATTGGTTAAATAGTTTAATTAATATAATTAGTAATTAATTAAAAGAAAAGTCATAAAAAGACCAAAATATTTCTTTTTAATTTTTATACTTTCTTCAAGTTCTTTTAAAGGTTTAGAAAATATTTTTGCAAGTTTTTAGTTTAGTTTGTAATCTTTATCATTTTTAGTTTAATTTAAATTAGATTTAAATCACTTTAAATAGTTTTAATTAATTAATTAGTATTTAAATATTAAATTAATCATTTAAATAATTTCATTTTCATTTTAAATTTTCTTTTTATTTTAAGTTTGAAAAAGTTTCACTTGCACCCCCTGTAGTTGTAAAATTGTTAAACCCCACTTTTCTTTGTTTGTAATCTGATTTTCCATTTTGTGTATCTGTAATTATATCTGTATCTCTGTGATTGTTAATATTATTCCAAATTGTTCAAATACCAAGCAATCAGTAGTGTAATCATTCCCCAATCATCTTGGTTACTGTCCTCAATGCCACTTATTCCCATAAACGTTCAAAATACAATTTCAATCTCGTTGGGACTTAACGAACCGGGATTTCCCTGTACTTCCACGGATTATAAACACCTGACTTTTCTCTCCTAGGTGGGCCTATCAACTCCACCCGGTTGACTGGTTGGTTTGGGAGGAGTCAAAATTTGGCGCCGCTGCCGGGGAGGTTGTTGCGTATTTCAAAATGTTTTAGGTTTAGTGGTTTTTAAAACCCCTCCTGTACAAATATAACCACTTTGTAAATTTTTGTGAAAATCAAAATCATATCTGAAAAAGTTCATTAACACTTTTCCTGAAGTGTTAAAAATACCAAAAAAATCATAAACAACAAAACAGACTGTGAAGTTAAATTACTTCGTTATCTTTAAGATTACAACCTAAAACAGTTGGTATAAGGTAAGTTCTGACATTAAATTGCGAACTGAAGAGGGATCCATTCGTTCCCTCCTGCCAGCCTGCGAGTAATCTTAAAGGAACGATTTCGGTTAACGAATCAGTTCCAAAAATATTGTCCAAGTTTTTTCACCCATACACGAAAAGCCAAAAAACATTTTACTGTGAATATAATTACATAAAAGTTTACCACCGCAAACCAAGGCAGAACACCTACCAACTGAGGGTGTGAACATAATAAGTTCCCAAACTTAAGATAAAAACTTGCTATTTTATCCCTGTGGGTGGTGTACCTTTTATAAAGAAGCCATTCACCTGTGATTATTGATTTAAGTTCACTGTGGTTTTGCCTCGAGCTTGTTTTGAAAAAAATTGTTTTTAGTGCATGCGCACTCGTTCACAATCACTACGTAATCGTCACAGAAACGTAACTGAGTTACGTACCGTTAAAGAAGAACACACACTAAAAATGAACGACGAGCCCCCAATCCCTCCCAAGGAGGATGTAGTTCCTGACACCCGAACAATGGAGGAACTATGTCAACCTACCATGCACGGGAGGGGTGGACCCATTGCACCACTCACAATTGGAGCCACGGATTTTGAACTAAAACACAATATGATCCAACAAGTCCAAAATTCGTGTCAGTTCTACGGTTTGCCGGGTGACGATGCTAACAAGCATCTCGATAAATTTTTAACCGTCACCCATAGCATGAAAGAAAATGGCGTCACCGAAGACGGCCTACGTTTATACCTGTTCCCCTATTCTCTCACTCATCATGCGACTTCATAGTTCGATCGACTTCCTAAGAATTCGATCCATACCTTTGATGAGATGGTTACTAAGTTCTTGGCTAAATATTTTCCACCATCCATGGTTACAAAGCTGAGAAACGATATTAGTAACTTCAGACAGGTTCCCGAAGAGTCCTTATTTGAGGCATGGGAACGCTACAAACTTGCTATTGATCGGCGTCCCAATCATAACATGCTTCTTGTCACCATTATTGATACATTTTATAATGGTTTGACACTTCGTCATCGTGACACCATCAATGCTGCTGCTGGGGGCACCTTTATGAAAAGGACCCCTAAAGAGTGTTATGACTTAATCGAAAACATGACTGCCCATCACAATTTTTGGGACTCCTCTGCAAAGAGGAATGACTCGTGTAAGTCAGTCACTCCGGCAAATAATGAAATAGCTGCCCTTACCAGAAAATTTGATGATTTATCTGCTGCGGTTCTCCGAATTCACCAGACAAATCATAATCAGCAGAATAAAACTATCAGTTGTGAAACCTGTGGTGGTCCACACCCGTACCATGAGTGCCCAGCCTCCAGTGGCTTCACTCAAGAGAACGTATTCGCAGCCCAAGGATCCTACAATACGGGAGGAAATTCCTACCAACCGCAAGGGGACTGAAATCTGTTGAGCTATCGTTCCAATAACTACATTGGACCACCGGGATTTAATCAATCCCAGAACCAAAATGGTCAAAACAGAAACTAGAACTTTAACCAGAATCAGAACCAGAACCGGATGAACCAAGGTTTTAGCAACCAAGGGAATTTCAACTCTGGTCAACACCATGTTCAAAACAATCAAAACCAAGGAAATTATAACCGTAATCAAGGTCAGAACAATTACCATCAGGGTAATTTTCAACAAAACCACTTCCAGGGTAATAACAACCAGCAACATGGGAATTTCCAGAACAATCAGGCTCAAAATTTTCCACACCAAAATCAAGAAATTGTTCCAACTGGACCATCATCTGATGAGTTATTAAAAAAGTTTATAAAATCCCAAGATGAACTGAACAAAGTGCTGCTAGTCAAATCTCTGAATTGAAGAAGTCTTTAAATGATCGACCCTCGGGCTCAGGTATTTTACCTAGCAACACGATCGATAATCCGAGGGGCGATGCAAAGGCGATCACCACAAGAAGTGGAGTTTCTTATAAAGGACCCACATCCCCTTCTACCACTTCTCCTGTCCAGGTAGAGGAATGTGATACTGAGGATACTACGGATACGGTACTTCCTACTAATAACGGAGGTACCACTGACATCCCTCCTCTAGTTGTACCGGTCCCGACTCCCCCTAAAAGAGTCGTGTTTGAAACTCCCGAAGGTCCTATTGAAATCCCAAAAGCCAACCCAAAACCATCAATTCCATATCCCTCGCGATTGCAAGATCAGAAGCTCCGTGAAAAAGCTAATCATCAGATGGAAAAATTTTTCCAAATTTTCCAAGAGCTACACTTTGATATTAGTTTCGCGGATGTTCTCATATTAATGCCCAAATTTGCATCGACAATCAAAAACTTATTGGGAAATAAAGAGAAACTATTTGAAATGGCACGAACTCCACTCAATGAAAACTGCTCTGCAGTTCTGTTGAAACAGCTTCCCGAGAAGCTAGGAGACCCCGGGAAATTTCTAGTACCATGTAATTTCCCAGGGATGGTTGAGTGTTTTGCCTTGGCCGATCTTGGTGCAAGCATCAACTTAATGCCCTACTCAGTTTGGAAAAAGCTCTCTCTTCAGGCACTTAGTCCCACATGCATGACTCTCGAGCTTGCAGACCGTTCAATTTCACGTCCCCTTGGTATTACTGAGGACGTATTTGTAAGAGTGGGAAAGTTCCATTTTCCGGAAGACTTTGTCGTTGTTGATTTCGATGCGGATCCAAGAGTTCCTCTTATTCTTGGGAGAGGATTCTTAAGGATGGGTCGTGCACTCATCGATGTTTTCAATGAGGAAATCACGTTACAAGTTGGCACTGAAGCGATAACGTTCAACCTTGATCAAACCTCGAGATACTCCTCGAATTATGATGCTAAATCGGTCAACCGAATTGATGTCATAGACATTGCATTCGAGGAGTATGCTCAGGAAATCCTTGGATTCGCTGATAGTTCTCCAAGTGGCAATCCCACTCCCTCTTCTCACCCCATAATCGCTAATTCTTCTCCTTCCCTCACTCCGTTTGAGGGAAGTGATTTCGTCCTTGAGGAAATAGAGGCCTTTCTCAAAAGTGATTCAGTTCCAGAAGGAATTGATAACCAAGAGATTGACCCGGAGGAGGATATCTTTCTCCTTGAGAAATTATTAAACAAAGATCCTTCTCCTCTTCCGGTTCTGCCTCAACAACTTCATAACGCGGAAATCAAATATGTTGAGAAAAATGATGATTTCCCTGAGGTCGAACTTAAGGACCTGCCTCCTCATCTAGAATATGCATTCTTGGAAGGTAACGATAAATTACCAGTCATTATTGCGAAATATTTAAAGGATGAGGAGAAAACCGCGCTCCTTAAGGTTTTAAAGTCCCACAAGCAAGTAATTGCTTGGAAGCTCTCAGACATAAAGGGTATTAACTCGGATTTTTATACACACAAAATCCTAATGGAAGAGGACTTTAAACCTGCTGTGCAGCATCAAAGAAGGGTAAATCCAAAAATCCACGAAGTTATCAAGCAAGAAGTTATCAAACTTCTCGATGCGGGGTTGATTTACCCTATATCAGACAGTCCTTGGGTTAGCCCTATACATTGTGTTCCAAAAAAGGGTGGCATCACGGTTGTCACAAATGATAATAACGAGTTGATACCAACTCGGTTGGTTACAGGGTGGCGAGTATGTATCGATTACAGAAAGCTTAACGAAGCCACCCGCAAGGACCATTTTCCTCTGCCCTTTATGGATCAAATGCTCGAGAGACTACCAGGGAATGAGTATTATTGCTTCCTCGATGGCTTCTCGGGTTACTTCCAGACTCCCATTGATCCTAAGGATCAAGAGAAGGCTACCTTCACATGCCCTTACGGGACGTTTGCCTATCGTTGCATGCCTTTTGGGTTATGCAATGCTCCAGGCACTTTCCAGAGGTGCATGATGGCTATTTTCCACGATATGATCGGGAAAACCATGGACGTATTCATGGATGACTTCTCAGTCATCGGGAATTCTTTCGACTCATGCCTCTCCCATTTAGAAAAGATGCTTCAACGTTGTGAAGACACTAATCTTTGTCTAAACTGGGAGAAGAGCCATTTTATGGTTAAGGAGGGCATTGTCCTCGGCCATAAAATTTCAAAAAGTGGGATTGAGGTCGATAAGGACAAAATTGATGTTATTGCTAAGCTACCTCATCCCACCACTGTTAAAGACATAAGGAGTTTCCTCAGCCATGCCGGATTCTATTGGAGAGTCATTCAGGATTTCTTCAAAATAGCCCGGCCCATGAGTCATCTTCTTGAAAAGGAAGCTCCTTTCATCTTTTCCCCCGAGTGCATCGAAGCTTTTTCTACTTGAAAGAAAAGGCTCACCGAGGCACCGATCCTTGTTGCCCCCGACTGGGACTTACCCTTCGAACTTATGTGCGATGCTAGCGACTTCGCTATTGGTACAGTTCTGGGGCAACGCAAAACAAAACATTTTCAGCCAATACACTACGCAAGTAAGACCATGAGTGAAGCTCAAACGCACTATACCACCACAGAAAAAGAATTATTAGTTGTGGTATATGCCTTTGAGAAATTTAGGCCTTACTTAATCCTAACCAAATGTGTGGTGTATACGGACCACTCGGCTTTGAAATACCTGTTTGCTAAACAGGACGCAAAGCCAAGACTGCTCCGATGGGTCCTGCTCCTTCAGGAATTCGATATAATCATATGAGACAAAAAAGGAACTGAGAACCTTGTTGCTGACCACTTATCCCGGTTAGAGAATCCTCATCAGGATATTCTCGAAAACTTTTCCTCTGGAGACTCTCAATCTAATCTCTACCCGGGATGATACCACTACCCCATGATTTTTCGATTTTGCAAATTACCATGCGGGTAATTTCGTTGTGAAAGGGATGTCGTCCCAAAAGAAAAGAAAATACTTTAAAGATGTAAAACATTACTTCTGGGACGACCCCTACTTGTTCAAAATATGTGCGGATCAAGTCATCCGACGGTGTGTCCATGGCCAAGAAGCCATGGAAATTCTTAAAGCTTGTCATGATGGACCCACGGGGGGACATCATAACCCAAACTACACCGCCAAAAAGGTGTTTGATTCGGGATTCTTTTGGCCCACAATCTACAAAGACGCCCATGAACTTATCAAAACCTATGAGGCTTGCCAGCGTCACGGGAATATTTCCAAAAAGAATGAGATGCCACAAAACGCCATCCAAGTCTGTGAAATATTTGATATGTGGGGCATTGATTTTATGGGGCCATTCCCGTCTTCACGAGGTAATAAATATATACTCGTGGCTATCGATTATTTGTCTAAATGGGTTGAGGCGAAAGCTTTACCCACCAATGACGCCCGAGTTGTTGTAAAATTTTTCAAGTCTCTCTTTGCCAGATTCGGGACTCCTCGTGCCATTATCAGTGATCATGGCACACACTTCTGCAATGAACAATTTGCAAGAGTGATGCTGAAATATGGTGTAACTCACCGTCTTTCGACAGCATATCACCCCCAAACAAGTGGGCAGGTGGAGGTCTCGAATCGGGGTATTAACAGAATTCTAGAGAGGACGGTTGGTGAAAACCATGCCTCTTGTTCGGATAAGCTGGATGATGCATTATGGGCTTTACGCACTGCTTACAAAACACCCATCGGGTGTACTCCATATAAGCTAGTGTACAGGAAAGCATGTCATCTTCCGATCGAATTAGAACATAAGGCCTACTGGGCCTTAAAACATGCAAATTTCGACCTTCAGACAGCGGGTGATCACCGCAAGGTTCAACTAAACGAATTAAACGAACTTCGTGATCACGCTTATGAGAATTCTTTAATTTACAAAGAAAAAACCAAGAAGATTCACGACTCAAAAATTAAGAACCGTCTTTTCAACATCGGTGACAGAGTCCTTCTCTTCAATTCACGATTAAAGATATTCTCAAGAAAGCTTAAAACTCGTTGGTCTAGGCCATTAACAGTAACATGAGTATTTCCATATGGAACTATTGAGTTATCCCAACCTGACGTTTCGAACTTCAAAGTGAATGGCCATCGGTTAAAACACTATTTTGGAGGGGACATACAACCAATGGTTGTCCCGGATCTCCAAACTTTCCCCAAGGACTGATTCGTTGTGTTTTGGTGTGTGCAAACAACAATTTATCAAAATATCAACAAACGTGAGGTTTAATTTGTCGTGAGACAAATAAACGTGAAGTACTTCGAGTAAACTATTTAGGAAAATGATTACCTCACAAAACTTGTGAAATTGATAATCAAATTGTGAGACCAAGAAGTGATTTCCCGGGTCGTACCCCAACGAGGTGTGAATGGAAAGCTTCGAATGAGATAGGGATTAAAATGTTGTATGAATGGAAAGGTTATTTGTTTTTATGGTACGTTAAATTAACGAATTTGAAAAATTAACTAACGAAAGTGAAAATAAATTAACCTAAGGCAACTAACTAACTAAGAAATACCTAAAATACTACGGGAAAACATAATTAGGTATCGAGAATCCTAAAACATTAAACAATTTAGAAACGAGACGTTTAATTAAAAATTACACGAGTGCGCAAGATAAAACGTGAATTTTAAGCTACGAAGGTCCTACGGGTTTCTAATTAATTTTCTAACGCACTGAAAGATAAAAGAAAATTTTTGAAAAAAGAAAATTAATTTTTCGAATAAAATTCTATTTATTACAATTAAATTACTATTAAACACTAATTAATTTATAATAAATACTAAAACTAATCTGAAAATTATGAAACTTTTTTAGTAAAAACTATAAACTAATATTATTCTAGGAAAAATAAAAACAAGCTAGACTCAGTACAAAATAAGCTCAGGATAAGCAGTTATAAGTTGTTAAGCTTATTAAGGTTATAATACTTAACACAGGTCTAGTAATAAATCTTGCAAGGAATGATTGAAAAAGTCCCAAGGGCGCAGTGGTTGCGGTGTTGTGGTTGTGTGCAAGAGGTCTGGGGTTCGAATCCCACCCAGACTTTTTGCAACTTTTATTATATTTTTTTTTCTTTTGATCTTATCACACAATGTTAAACTCAAACTCAAACTTGGTAACAGATTCAAAACAATTGAAACAATCCTTGATTTTTAAAACATATTTAAGAATCAAATTTAACTTCAAAAATCTTTTTCTGTTTTGCCTTTCTTTTTGTGACTGCCCACCCAAACCACTAATACTAAATAAGCTTAAACAAGCTTATTGCTTATACAGCCCATTCAATACTAACAAACAACAAGATTGATAACAACAAGTACAAACAAGTTCAAACAAGAACACCCAACACCTCAAGTGACTGAGGTGTAGCAGTAGCAGCCAAGAAGAAAAGTTCCAAAACAAGGCTCAAACTTAGCTACTAATTAAGCACTAATGGAAAAGTAGAAACACACACCTAAAATCTACCTAGGAAGCTTCCTAAATCAACAATTAACACTCCCTAATTCCTACAGATGAAGAATCTGGGTGTAATCTAAATTTTGCAACAAATGGTACAGGGGAATTCCTTCCCTGCAAGTCACTTTGGAGCCAGGTGGGACCCACAAAAAAATTCACAAAAATAAAACAACCTTTGGAATCTAAAGTTGAACTGGGAGACTACTTGTACAAGAAATTTCAGATCCTAATTCTAGCCCCTAAATTCATGAAAATTCTTGCAATACTAGACTTTTCTACCTAAGGGGTGGTTTGACTTTTTGAGTTTTTGAACAAAATTGACAAAAAATGAATTTAGATTGAACTTAAATGACTGATTTATGTTTATTAACCCTAATGAGAACTACTTCCAGCAAAGTTAACTAGATTTGAAGCAAATTGAGGATCTTGACAAATTAAATTACAACAATTGAGCTGTTGTGATGATGAATCTGTGATTTTTGACTTTTCCTTCAAAACAGACCACACAATGGTCGATTTGGACTAATGTCATATTAAAAACAATGAACAAACAAGCTGAGGTCAAAATAACATTACCAACTCAGTCTAAAGGCTTATGCCAAACACCCTATAAACCAACTGTTTTTAAGGATTTCAAAGCTAATCACTAAATTACCTAATTTAATCAACTAATTAACCTATATACTGATGAAACAACTTAGATAAGTAGAAAACAACAATTATTAAAGGCAATTAACAACTAATGCAGCTTATTATCAAAATACTTGGTAAACCTACTTGACATCCACAGCCTGAGGGGAATTTTGAGAACCAAAGAACACAAGAACAACCTAATGCTCCCCTAAGCTCTAGACCATCCTCCAATCCATTTCTGCCATAGCTTCTTTTCTCCTTCTTCCATTTTTTTTCTTTTTATTTTCTTTTTCTTTTCTTAACTGAGTTTTTACTTTCTTTTGGATTCAGAATACTTCAAAAACTTGTAAGAAACATTTATCAACCAAGATTGACAACATTCAAGATGAAATAAAATCAATTAAGAAACTTAAGCCAAATTCGAGTTTAAAACAAACTTGAAAGGAATTTCATTTAAACTGAAAAACTAGAATTACAATACTTTGAATAGAAGGAAAACAGATTTTTACACTAAGGTTGGATGCCATTTTGGCTTATAAGAGCACACTATTTATACTAAACTAAGTGGTAGGTACAAGATGCTCCTCTTTGCTTCATCTCTGACTTTTAGGGTTTTCATGATGCTCCTTTGACCCTACTGATTAAATCGCATCCTTTGAATGGTCTTCCAAGTGATCTCAGCCTTTCAATTGCTTTTTGGCGCCAAAACAAGTTATTGTGGATTGGTGACATGGCTGGGGTAGGTATGGTTTGTGAGTGGTTTTGAGAAGTAGTGGGATTGGTGGAAGGGATGGAGGACAAATGGGGATGGTGATGGGTGGATGGTGATTGTAGGGTTGGAGTTTTGCAGTCACGGGGGTGGAGAGATGAAAGGGATGGAGTTGGATTTGACTTTGGTTGACTCAGGTTTTATTATTAAAACACAAAATGTTTGGGCCTTGGGCTGGTAGTTTTGTTAGGTTTTATTTATTTTGGGCTTGAGAGGGTGTTTGGGTTTGGAATAACTTGGTCCGCTTGGTTAAGAAATTACCACAAGGATCATATTTGCAAATTCTGAAAATCCAGGGACTGAAATTTTAATATCCCCAAAGGTAGTACAAGGGTTAATTCCTGCCAAATATGATTAATCAAAGGACCATAATTTGTAATTTCCAAAAATTTAAATTCCAGGGACCAAACTTGCCAATTAGCCAAAGTACAGGGACCAATTGTGCAATTTTCCAAATCTTTTTTAACCCAAAGATCATTTATGATTTGTTTTGACTTTTAAAGAGCTTGGGTTGACTTTTCTTTGAAATAAATGCTTAGGGACTAGTTTTGTCAAATTTTGAAAGTTGGGGGACTAAAACTGCCAATTATGCAAATTTTGTTCATTTTTCGTTTGTTTTCACTCGTTTTGCATTAGAAACATATAAAACACGATCTTTGGGATTTTCTTCGTATTTAGATGCATTTTTGAGTGTTTTTAATCGTTTTGCAGCTCAGATTTGACTGAAAATGATGAGTATTTACACACTCATCAATCCCCCTCACTAAACTATTGCTAGTCCCTAGCAATCTTTTTGAGAAAAATTAATGGATTTGAAGTCTCTTTACCAAAAGCCATCACTTCTGGAGTAGCCGGATGTTTTGGCTTCAAATAAGAGTTATGGTCCATCCGATGACCATATGATTTTTAGCAAACCACCAGCTTTCAACGGTTTTGATTTGTCTTTACCAGAAGCCGTTTGCTCCTGGACTAGCCAACTCTTGATGGAACAGTCAACATCTTGGTGAGTTGATTACCAATTATGGTTTTTCCACTACCTTTACCACAAGCCATAATATTGCGGGCTAGCCAACTCATTAGCTTTTGAGGATATGGGGAGTTGAGGAACCATACAATTTTTGGCAAATTGCAAGCCATCAACGGGTTTGAGCTATCTTTACCGAGAGCCGATTGCTCCTGGATTAGCCAATCCTTTTATCGTTTGGACACGGCGAATTGATAACCACAAAAAATTTTGAAATAAAGTGAAAAGAAATTTTAAAATTTTGGCCAAAAAACGGGGGTACTAGACGGTATAATTTGATAAAATACGCTAGAATTTTCCCCTCCCCCACACTTAGAATTGAATATTGTCCTCAATAGTCAAAGTCCCGGCTATTATACCGAAATTTTGAATGAAAGACGAGAATATTAAAAGCTAACTGTGGGAACGTCGTTTTGCATTTTTCACTTTATTTGTACAAACACACATTTTTTTTTTGAAGGTATATACATCTCAAATAGCTGCAGGGGGTGGCCACTCCCCCACACTAGGGTGTTAGAAAGTAGAAGGAAATCAGATACACGGGTGAAAACCCATGTTGTTGCTCCTTTTTTTGTTTATCGAGTCGCTAGCTTGACTCGATCCCCGAATTCATTGGTCCATGGGGAAAGTTTGGAGGTCCGGGACAATGGGTGGTATGTCCCCTCCAAAATAGTGTTTCAACCGATGCCCATTTACTTTGAAATTTGGACCGTCGTCTTGATATAACTCGACGGTACCATAAGGATAAACTTTGGCAATGGTGAAATGTCCAGTCCAGCGGGTTTTAAGCTTACCCAAAAAGATCTTTAATCGAGAGTTAAAAAGAAGGACTCGATCACCAATGTTGAAAACTCGGTTCTTAATTTTGGAGTCATGGATCTTTTTTGTTTTCTCCTTATAGATTAAAGAGTTTTCGTAAGCTTGATCATGAAGTTCATTGAGTTCATTGAGTTGAACTTTCCTGTGATCACCCGCAGACTTAAGATCAAAATTGGCATTCTTCAAAGCCCAATAAGCCTTGTGCTCGAGCTCAATCGGTAGATGACAAGTTTTTCCATACACGAGCTTAGAAGGAGTACACCCGATGGGTGTTTTATAAGCCGTGCAAAAAGCCCATAGAGCGTCATCTAATTTATCCGACCAAGAGGCACGGTTTTCGCCTACGGTTCTTTCGAGAATCCTTTTCAAACCACGGTTTGAAACCTCCACTTGCCCACTTGTTTGTGGGTGATAAGCGGTGGCAAGTCGGTGAGTGACACCATACTTGAGCATGACTTTTGCAAATTGTTCGTTGCAAAAGTGAGTACCGAGATCACTAATGATAGCGTGGGGAGTTCCAAACCTAGAGAAGAGCGATTTCAAAAACTTTACAACTACTCGGGCATCGTTGGTTGGGAGAACTTTTGCTTCGACCCATTTTGACAAGTAGTCAACGGCCACGAGTATGTACTTGTTCCCTCGTGAAGACGGGAACGGCCCCATAAAGTCTATGCCCCAAACATCAAAGATCTCACAAACTTAGATGACGTTTTGTGGCATTTCATCCCTTTGTGTGATCTTTCCTTGATGTTGACACGAGTCGCAAGATTTGACTAGGTCATGGGCGTCTTTGTAAATGGAGGGCCAATAAAAACCGGACTCAAATACTTTTCGAGCGGTGTAGTTCGGGCCATGATGTCCCCCGGTGGGTCCATTATGACAAGCCTTAAGGATTT
The DNA here is from genome assembly GCA_030686995.1 of Artemisia argyi. NCBI lineage: Eukaryota > Viridiplantae > Streptophyta > Magnoliopsida > Asterales > Asteraceae > Artemisia > Artemisia argyi. Next base: position 13,787 of record JARVZY010000219.1, on the reverse strand, counting down.
TCATGGCTTCTTGGCCATGAACACACCTTCGAATAACCTGATCCGCACAAATTTTAAACAGATAGGGATCGTCCCGAAAGTAGTGATTAACATCTTTGAAAAACTTGCTCTATTGGTGGGACTACATCCCTTTAACAACGAAGTTCCCCGCATGGTAGTTTGCAAAGTCGGAAAACCATGGGGTACTAGAATCACCACGAGAGGAAATCACATTAAGTGTCTCGAGAGGAAATGTTTCATTGATTTCCTTTTTCTCGAGAACACCTTGATGAGGATTCTCCAATCGGGAAAGATGGTCAGCAGCGAGGTTCTCGGCTCCCTTTTTATCACGAATGATGATATCAAATTCTTGTAGGAGGAGAACCCAACGGAGCAATCTCGACTTTGCGTCTTGCATGGCAAAGAGATATTTTAGAGCCGAGTGATCCGTGTACACTATGCATTTAGTCAAGATCAAATATGGCCGAAACTTCTCAAACGCATACACCACGGTTATTAATTCTTTTTCCGTTGTGGTGTAATGAGCTTGAGCTTCGGTCAAGGTTTTGCTTGCATAATGAATCGGCTGAAAATGTTTGGTTTTTCGTTGCCCCAAGACCGCACCTATTGCAAAGTCACTTGCATCACACATAAGTTCGAAAGGTAGGTCGCAATCGGGGGCAACTAGAATGGGTGCCTCGGTAAGCTTTTTCTTGAGATTTTGAAAAGCTTCGTTGCACTCATCGGAAAAGACAAATGGAGTCTCTTTTTCAAAAAGTCAGGTCATAGGCCTAGCTATCTTCGAGAAATCTTGAATGAATCTACGATAGAAGTCGGCATGACCCAGGAAACTCCGAACACCTTTGACAGCAGTGGGAGGAGGAAGCTTAGCAATGACATCGATTTTAGCTTTATCAACCTCAATCCCACTTTTGGAGATCTTATGGCCAAGGACAATTCCTTCCTTGACCATGAAATGACTTTTCTCCAAATTTAGACTAAGACTGGTGTCTTCACACCTTTGAAGCATTTTGTCTAAATTGGCGAGACATGATTCGAATGAATTCCCAATGACCGAAAAATCATCCATGAAGACCTCCATTGTTTTCTCGATCATGTCGTGAAAAATGGCCATCATGCATCTTTGAAACGTGCCCGGAGCATTGCACAAGCTAAAAGGCATGCGTCGATAAGCAAATGTTCCATATGGACACGTAAAAGTCGTTTTTTCTTGATCTTGAGGATCGATGGGAATTTGGAAATAACCCGAAAAACTGTCAAGGAAACAATAGTATTCGTTTCGCGCCAATCTTTCGAGCATTTGATCCATAAAAGGTATTTGAAATTGGTCTTTACGGGTGGCGTCGTTTAATTTTCGATAATCAATGCAAACGCACCAACCCGTTACCAATCGAGTAGGAATTAACTCATTATCATCATTTTTTACAACTGTTATGCCACCTTTCTTGGGTACACAATGAACGGGACTCACCCAAGGACTATCCGAAATAGGGTAAATCAAACCGGCATCAAGGAGTTTAATGACCTCTTGCTTGATAACCTCTTGAATTTTAGGATTTACCCGTCTTTGTTGTTGAACTGCCGGTTTAAAGTCATCCTCCATCAAAATCTTGTGCATACAAAATTCCGGGATAATACCCTTGATGTCGGAAAGTCTCCAAGCAATGTCTCGCTTGTGTGACTTTAAAACCATGAGAAGAGAGGTTTTGTTTTCCTCATTCAAGTCTTTAGCAATTATGACGGGAAACTTATCGTCACCCTCCAAAAATGCGTACTCGAGATGAGGCGGAAGTTCCTTGAGTTCGACCTCAGGAAAGTCATCAGTTTCTTAAACATCTTTGACTTCCACATTATGATGTTCTTTTGGAGGAAGAGATGATGGATCATCATTGAGCAACTTCTCAAATAGAAGTATGTCTTCCTCGGGATTGATTAAATCATTATCAACATGAGAATCACATGACAAACAAGCTTCAATTTCTTCCAAAATGAAGTCACCTCCCAAAAATGGAGTAAGAGAGGAGGGAGAGACATCAATGGAAGGATTGATTGATCCTGGTACATTTAACACTTCTTCAAAATAGTCATCGCATGCAACATCGATGACATCAATTTGGTTAATTGCTTCTCGTTCAAGTTCGAGAAGATCTTTTGAAGCATTTTCAATGTTTATCACCAATTTTTCATCGCCAACTCTAGGAGTCATTTTTCCTTCGAAGACGTCGATTAATGCACGAGCCGTTTTTAAGAATGGTCTTCCCAAAATAAGGGGGACTCGAGGATTGGCATCAAAATCAACGACTACGAAGTCGGCAGGAAAATGGAACCTGGCAACCTTCATAAAGACATCTTCAGCAATACCTTTCGGAATCGTAACCGAACGGGTTGCTTATTCTAAAGTCATTCATGTTGGTGTAAGTTCGGGAAGTGAAAGTTTTTGCCAAATAAAGAAAGGCATGAGGTTTATGCTAGCGCCAAGATCGGCCAAGGCGAAGCATTCCTCAAGCTTTTGGAAATCACATGGAATGAGAAATTTTCCGGGGTCTCCTAATTTTTCGGGAAGTTTCTTTAGAAGCAGCGCCGAACAATTTTCATTCAAATGAGTTTTGGTGAGTTCAAATAGTTTCTCTTTGTTACTTAGAAGACTCTTGAAAGTGGAAGCAAACTTGGGCATATAGAGAAGAGCATCCGCGAAACTAATGTCGAAGTGTAATTTTTGAAAAATTTCAAGAAACTTTTTCATTTGATCATTAGTTTGCTCACGGATTCTTTGATCATTTAAACGTGAAGGATATGGTATTGAAGCTTTTGGTTGAACGGGATTTTCCGAGGGTTCAAAAACAATTCCCAGTTTGGATTTAGTTTTTGGGACAACATGAGGTTGGACGTGTGCGGTACTTCGTGAGCTTGTAATTTGCACTTTGTCCTTTGTAGCCTCATGTTCACGTTCAACTACCTCAGGAGGAGAAGAAGATGAGGTAGTAGGAATCGCGGGTCTATCATAAGAAACTCCACTACGGGTTGTGATCGCCTTTACATCGCCCTTCGGGTCAGCGATCGTGTTGCTTGGTAGCGTTCCCGATCCTGAAGGTCGATCATTTAAAGACTTCTTTAGTTCAGAAATTTGACCGATCAACAACTTGTTTGTTTCTTCTTGAGCTTTCATAAATTGTTTCAATAACTCATCGGTTGATGATTGAGGTTGAACAACGGTTTGATTTTGAGGAAAATTTTGAGCTCGGTTGTTTTGATTGAAACCTTGATTTTGAAAATTTCCATGGTTTTGATTACCATGAAAATTGTTTCCTTGATTGAAATTACCATAAACTTGGTTTCTATTCAAGTTTCCTTGATTTTGAGAACCTTCGTTGTAATTTCCCCCTTGATTTTGATATTGGTTCATAGGGGCCTAAAATTGGTTTTGAACATTCGGGTTTCTTTGTTGTTGATTTTGATTGAATCGATTATGATTATTGGGTTGAGAAAAACCGGGTGGACCACTTTGATTGTTAGCTCGGTAATTTGGTTCCATTTGAGGACAGTATTGGTTACCTCCTTGATTAGAACTACCGGCTATCGCATTAACTTCAAATGGATTGCCATCGGTGGCAGTACAATTGTAGTAAGCGTGTGGACCACCACAAGTGACACAAACGTCAACCTTTTTTACTTCAGCAGGTTGAGAAGAAACTTTCTTTGTTTTGGTGAGAACCAAAGCATGAATAGCTTCCATGAGCTTGTCAAGTCTAGCATCGGTGCTAGATTGAGCCACGGGTGATGAGGAAGAAGGACCAACATTAACTTGGGAAACAACCAATTTGCTTTGTGGAATGCGGACCTTAGATTTATTTTCAATGATCATCAAATCATCTTTGGTGGTTCGATTCAAGAAATTACCACCCGCGGAGGCATTAAGAGAGTCTTGATCAACTTGGCTCACACCATTATAGAAAGTATCGAGTTGCATTAACTCGGAGAAATCGTGATGAGGACATTTACGAAGCATGTCCTTGTAACGACCCATGCCTCATCGAATGATTCATCGAATTTCTGAGTGAATTTCATGATCTCATTCTTGAGGGCGGTGGTTTTAGATGGAGGAAAGAACTCATTCACAAACTTCTTGACCAATTTTCCTACGTTTCAATTTATCGAGTGGGTTGTTTGTCTAGCCAATTTTTGGCAGCCCCATCGAGGGAAAACGGGAAGAGAAGAAGTTTGATAGCTTCCTCAGGGACATTTTAGCATTTGATGGTAGACGTGATTTTGTTGAACCATCGAATGTGATCTTGAGGATCGTCCCTCTCGAAACCATAGAATTTACACGAGGTGACTAAGTTTATCAACCCCGTCTTTAGCTCGAAATTGTCAGCCACGATGGCTGGAATGATGATAGCATCTCCGTAACCCTCGATGGGTGCTTGGAGAAGCTCATTCATAGTGGGCTCGGCCGCCATGATGGGAATAGTACGAATCTCGGGTTCGACTATTCGATTGGTACGTCGTCGATTACGCCTTCTTCTTGGGATGTTATTAAGCGATTGCAAAGGACTTGTTGACGTAGACGAACGTTTGCACATGCACTACAAAAATATCAATTAAAACAATACCACTTTAACGACAAGGGAACTTAAACCAATAGTCAAGAACGCAAGGTCAACTTCTAAAGAAAAACGCACAAAGGAGCGGGAGAGAAGAATGGATCTCTCACTGGGCGAAGTTCGTTGGATCGCCACATACCGTTACGACTCCTCTTAAAGTGTGTTTCTCGTTTAAAAGTTTTCCAAAATGCAAGTGATACAAAGGCAAGTTTTGATCTTTGGTTTGGGAACTTATTATGGTCACACCCCCAGTTGGTAGGTGTTCTGCCTTGGTTTGCGGTGGTAAGATTTTAATGTTGTAATTATTAAACAATGAAACGGGAAAATCTTTTTGTGTTTTTGTTAACTTTTATAGACATAATACATATACTAGAAACAAAAGAAAAATATTTTTGGTATTTTATACGTTTTATAAAAGCGTAACTTCTTGCGAAGGTTCTACAAGACTAATCGTCTAAACCTTATCGAGACTTTCGACACACAGCCTCCCCGGCAGCGGCGTCATTTGATTTGTTGTGTTTTGGTGTGTGCAAACAACAATTTATCAAAATATCAATAAACGTGAGGTTTAATTTGTCGTGAGACAAATAAACGTGAAGTAATTCGAGTAAACCGTTTAGGAAAACGATTACCTCGCAAAACTTGTGAAAGTGATATTCAAATTGTGAGACCGGGAAGTGATTTCCCGGGTCGTACCCCAACGAGGTGTGAATGGAAAGCTTCGAATGAGATTGGGATTAAAATCTTGTATGATTGGAAAGGTTATTTGGTTTTATGGTACGTTAAATTAACGAATTTGAAAAATTAACTAACGAAAGTGAAAATAAATTAACCTAAGGCAACTAACTAACTAAGAAATACCTAAAATACTACGGGAAAACATAATTAGGTATCGAGAATCCTAAAACATTAAACAAATTAGAAACGAGACATTTAATTAAAAATTACCCGAGTGCGCAAGATAAAACGTGAATTTTAAGCTACGAAGGTCCTACGGGTTTCTAATTAATTTTCTAACGCACTAAAGGATAAAAGAAAATTTTTGAAAAAAGAAAATTAATTTTTTGAAAAAAATTCTATTTATTACAATTAAATTACTATTAAACATTAATTAATTTATAATAAATACTAAAACTAATCTAAAAATTATGAAACTTTTTGAGTAAAAACTATAAACTAATATTATTCTAGGAAAAATAAAAACAAGCTAGACTCAGTACAAAATAAGCTCAGGATAAGCAGTTAAAAGCTGTTCAGCTTATTAAGGTTATAATACTCAACACAGGTCTAGTAATAAATCTTGCAAGGAATGATCGAAAAAGTACCAAGGGCGCAGTGGTTGTGGTGTTGTGGCTGTGTGCAAGAGGTCTGGGGTTCGAATCCCACCCAGACTTTTTGCTACTTTTATTATATTTTTTTTCTTTTGATATTATCACACAATGTTAAACTCAAACTCAAACTTGGTAGCAGATTGAAAACAATTGAAACAATCCTTGATTTTTTGAAAACAATTGAAACAATCCTTGATAACAACAAGAAGTACAAACAAGTTCAAACAAGAACACCCAACACCTCAAGTGACTGAGGTGTAGCAGTAGCAGCCAAGAAGAAAAGTTCCAAAACAAGGCTGAAACTTAGCTACTAATTAAGCACTAATGGAAAAGTAGAAACACACACCTAAAACCTACCTAGAGAGCTTCCTAAATCAACAATTAACACTCCCTAATTCCTACAGATGAAGAATCTGGGTGTAATCTAAATTTTGCAACAACTGGTATAGGGGAATTCCTTCCCTGCAAGTCACTTTGGAGCCAGGTGGGACCCACTAAAAAAATTCACAAAAATAAAACAACCTTGGGAATCTAAAGATGAACTCGGAGACTACTTGAACAAGAAATTTCAGATCCTAATTCTAGCCCCTAAATTCATGAAAATTCTTGCAATACTTGACTTTTCTACCTAAGGGGTGGTTTAACTTTTTGAGTTTTTGAACAAAGTTGACAAAAAATGAATTTAGATTGAACTTAAATGACTGATTTATGTTTATTAACCCTAATGAGAACTACTTCCAGCAAAGTTAACTAGATTTGAAGCAAATTGAGGATGTTGACAAATTAAATCACAACAGTTGAGCTGTTGTGATGATGAAGCTGTGATTTTTGACTTTTCCTTCAAAATAGACCACACAATGGTCGATTTGGACTAATGTGATATTAAAAACAATGAACAAACAAGTTGAGGTCAAAATAACATTACCAACTCAGTCTAAAGACTTATGCCAAATACCCTATAAACCAACTGTTTTTAAGGATTTCAAAGCTAATCACTAAATTACCTAATTTAATCAACTAATTAACCTATATACTGATGAAACAACTTAGATAAGTACAAAACAACAATTATTAAAGGCAATTAACAACTAATGCAGCTTATTATCAAAATACTTGGTAAACCTACTTGACATCCAAAGCCTGAGAGGAATTTTGAGAACCAAAGAACACAAGAACAACCAAATGCTCCCCTGAGCTCTAGACCATCCTCCAATCCATTTCTGCCATAGCTTCTTTTCTCCTTCTTCCACTTTTTTTTCCTTTTAATTTTCTTTTTTTTTTCTTAACTGAGTTTTTACTTTCTTTTGGATTCAGAATACTTCAAAAACTTGTAAGAAACATTTATCAACCAAGATTGACAACATTCAAAATGAAATAAAATCAATTAAGAAACTTAAGCCAAATTTGAATTTAAAATAAACTTGAAAGGAACTTCATTTAAACTGAAAAACTAGAATTACAATACTTTGAATAGAAGGAAAATAGATTTTTACACTAAGGTTGGATGCCATTTTGGCTTACAAGAGCACACTATTTATACTAAACTAAGTGGTAGGTACAAGATGCTCCTCTTTGCTTCATCTCTAACTTTTCGGTTTTTCATGATGCTCCCTTGACCCTTCTGATTAAATCTCATCCTTTGAATGGTCTTCCAAGTGATCTCAGCCTTTGAATTTCTTTTTGGCGCCAAAACGAGTTATGGTGGATTGGTGACATGGCTGGGGTAGGTATGGTTTATGAGTGGTTTTGAGAAGTAGTGGGATTGGGGGAAGGGATGGAGGACAAATGGGGATGGTGATGGGTGGATGGTGATGGTAGGGTTGGAGTTTTGCAGTCACGGGGGTGGAGGGATGAAAGGGATAGAGTTGGATTTGACTTTGGTTGACTCAGGTTTTATTATTAAAACACAAAATGTTTGGGCCTTGGGCTGGTAGTTTTGTTAGGTTTTATTTATTTTGGGCTTGAGAGGGTGTTTGGGTTTGGAATAACTTGGTCCGCTTGGTTAAGAAATTACCACAAGGATCATATTTGCATATTCTGAAAATCCAGGGACTGAAATTGTAATATCCCCAAAGGTAGTACAAGGGTTAATTCTTTCCAAATATGAATAATCAAAGGACCATAATTTATAATTTCCAAAAATTTAAATTCCAGGGACCAAACTTGCCAATTAGCCAAAGTACAGGGACCAATTGTGCAATTTTTCAATTCTTTTTTTACCCAAAGATCATTTATGATTTGTTTTGACTTTTAAAGAGCTTGGGTTGACTTTTCTTTGAAATAAATGCTTAGGAACTAGTTTTGTCAAATTTTGAAAGTTGGGGGACTGAAACTGCCAATTATGCAAATTTTGTTCGTTTTTCTTTTGTTTTCACTCGTTTTGCATTAGAAACATATAAAACACGATCTTTGGGATTTTCTTCGTATTTAGATGCGTTTTTGAGTGTTTTTAATTGTTTTGCAGCTCAGATTTGACTAAAAATGATGAGTATTTACACACTCATCAAGGACAATTAAATTCGGGGTCGAGTCAAGCTAGCGACTCGGTAATCAAAAACAGTAGCTTCCTCATGAATAATTTAATTCGAGGTCGAATCAAGCTAGACTAAAATAAAGGTTTTTAATATGTAAATAGACTAAAATAAAGGTTTTTAATATTTTCTTCTTACGTTCTAAGTGTTGGTTTAACACCCGATGCTTTGAATATTGAGGGCAATATTATTTCTAAGTGTGGGGGGGCATTCTCACGAATTCAAACACATGTTCCATCAAGCACCCTCATTTGATCAAAATTTAAAGTTTTTTCACACTTAGAAATGCAATAAATGGTTATCAGTCCACCATGTCTAACCCACAAAAGGATTGGCTAATCCAGGAGCAAACGGCTCTTGTTAAAGATATCTCAGATCCGTTGATGGCTTGCAATTTGCCCAAAATTGTATGGTAAATCAACTCGCCATATCCTAAAAAGTGAATGAGTTGGCTAGCCCGCAAGATTATGGCTTGTGGTAAAGGCAGTGGAAAAACCATAATTGGTAATCAGCTCACCAAGATGTTGACTGTGTCCATCAAGAGTTGGCTAGTCTAGAAGCAAACGGCTTTTGGTAAAGACTAATCAAATCCGTTAACAACTGGTGGTTTGCTCAAAATCACATGGTTATCAAGTGGACCATAGTTCTTACTTGAACTGACACATTTGGCTACTCCAGAAGTGATGGCTTTTGGTAAAGAGACAAAAATCCATTAAAATTTTCTCAAAAGATTGCTAGGGACTAGCAATAGTTTAGTGTGGGGGATTGATGAGTGTGTAAATACTCATTATTTCCGTCACATTTAAGTTACAAAAACATCTAAAAACACAAAGGAATGCCTTAAAATACAAAAAATATCCCTGGATTGTGTTTTTAGGCCTTAAACTTTGAAAAATTGGCAAATCTAGTCCCTGGTAATCTAAAACATGTTAAATATCATCTAAGGTCCTTAGGGATTCATAGGTTGTCAAAAGAAGTCCTTTAAAGTTAAAATTTACAAAATGGCAACTTTAGTCCCTCATGTATGAAAAATGTCAAATATAGTCCTTAAGGTTTTAAAAATGGAAAAATATCAAAAGTAAACCTTGTACTATTCTTAAATGGCAATATTGATCCTTGTGATAACTATGGAGAAATTACATGTTCAACCCTTCAACTTTCAGAAAATTACATGTATGGTCCCTGGAGTTTGAAAGTTTGGCAGAAAAGGTCCCTGGAAGTTTAGAAAGTGGAAAAGTCGACTATAGTCCTTACATGATTGAAACTTGGCAAATTTTACCCTTGCTAATACTTTTAGAAAGTTGTCAAAACCCACCCTCAAATCCAGAAATTACAATATTGGACATTGTGATAATAAACAAAACAAATGGACCCTTGGTTATTATTAAACCCAAAACGAACCAAGCCTGATCCAAACACAAACACACCAGCCCACCACTCAAGCCCAAACTACTCCCAGTCCACACCCTTTTATATAGAATGGGGTTTGACCCTGTTTGACCTCCCATGTAACAATTCGCATTTTTAGATTAATTTCTATTCCCGAAAATTTTACTATTCACTTTTACTATTCACTTTTACTATTCATTTTCCCAAAATTTTCCTGAAATTTGACTTTTTTGTTTCATGCCCTCGAGTGATAAATCATTTCCATAGCAAATTAAAAGTTTGACACACATCAGATCATTTTCGTGAAACTTATTAAGGAATTACACGTTTTAGGGTAAAACGTCATTCAAAAATTCTACGCACAACGAAACTCGACCGCGTTAATTTTCCCCGTATCAGAAAAATGTTTGATACACTCATGATTTATTTGAGAATAAATCATGACTGAGAAAAACATGACCAAATAAACCTCGGCCATGAAAAACAGGAATTTTCGTTTTTAAGCACTTTTACTTAGCTGTAACCTTAGCCTATACCTGCACCGCGTTTCTAAGACGATTTGAGTTTTCACATTTTTGGAATAAGTCAACATATTTTTCCCCTCCTCCTTTGACCAAAAATTATTCCTTGATTTTATAAATCATTCCTTGATTTTTAGGCTTACGGTTTTAAGTTTAAAGACATTAAATACCAACCGACACTATACTGAGCCCAGCCTAGACATTATAAGTCATTTTAAGTCATTATTATCCTATTAGAAAAGTTACGTTTTACTTTTCTCAATTTTATGCAACTTTCGTACGTTTTACGTATTACGCGTTTTAGACCCGTGTTTCCAGTTTTAGCAAGGTTTGAGCAACCCAATAGAACCTACCACTCATTTTATATTTTATTATGGAGTATATTGACAAGTTTCAAGTTTCATATTTTTAGGATACCCGGTTTTACGTTTCGTGACTTAACAACTTACGGTTAGCAATTTACGGAGTCAAAACTAGCTACATAAGTAGGATAATACCATCAAAATCCAACACTTCCTCCCCAAGTATTGTGAACCGACTTAGGGGGGAAGTCATCCCATATGTGGCTTGATCTCATGCTAGGAGGCCTTAGATTGCATGCATGTGTACAACTTGGTCTCCAAGGTTTGACAAGTCAATGAAACTAACCTCCTTAAGACCCTATAAAAGCCCCCCTCCCCTCTTTGTGCCGTCCATCATCACACACCAAAACCATCTCACACTTAGCTAAATTACTTATAGTTACAAACAAGATTCAAGTACTTCATCAACATAGAAACCCTAGCTTGGTTTTAGGTAATCAAAATACTTCCAAACCTTATAAACTTTGGTGATTCTCTTGAGTTTGAATCCACTCAAGTCACCTCAACTTTCATAATCTCTCTTTCAGGAATACAAGGGTAGAAAGATTGCTTGAAGTGAAGTAGGGTGAAGCTTAAGTCTATCAAAGTCCGTACCTTACTAGTTACTTACCTTTCTTTTAGAAAGCCTCAAGTTGTAAGAAAAACCCTAACATACTTTCTTGCTAAATATCATTTTCATGCTATTTATATTTCATTCTTACTATATATTGTTTTGTTATTATGTTCATGATATATAAAAATTGGTAAAACAAGTTATGATATATATATGTTAACTTATGATATTTGAAACTTACCTACTGTTAAAGAGGACTTAACAAGGAAAACATAGCAATTTGAATCACCCAAAACGAGTACCCGAGTCAAAAGTTATAACCATTTGAAATTACCAAAACTTTGCGGAAAATATGCAAATGTTTCTGTGACAGAACATAAGACACGCAAAAAGAGGCACTTCTGGTCCGTTTCATGGAAACGTTAAAGCAAGAAAGTTGTCCGGAATCACGTTTTCTTCAAAAACTCAGGTGTACGTCTCCAGAAAACCAACAACGAATGAGATTTTCTTTAGTTTCTTAACATCTATTATATATATATATATATATATATATATATATATATATATATATATATATATATAAGTCACTATATAATTGTTATTGTTTAAAAAGACCAAGAGGTCTAATGACCTAAAGCCAAGATCACAACCATGGCTAAAGCCAAGGTTGAGTCTCAAGACCATGGAACAATGACCAAGGTCACGGCGAAGCCATGACTAAAGACCATATAAACTTACCTAGGCGAAAACATGAACTAAAGAATTAGCGATAACTTAAACATGCAATTTGAATCTACTTCATCTAAAGAACCATGAGATCTTACAAGTAATTGTCATAAAAGACTTAAGAAACATACCCTAATAACAATCTTCATGTAAAAATAAACTTTCCTAAGTTTATTCAAATATTGGACATGTAACTTTTCGGATCAAAACTTATATATATGTTATCAAATACTACAATAGTAGGGAGCCTCATGTGAGGAGTTCATTAAGTAAGCCGTCGAGATGAGTTGTGGTTTTACGAATTAAAGTGTCCTGGCTCCTCGAACGTTTACTCCATGACTTCTGAATTATGTCGGCCCGAACGGTAGTAAGAGATATACAACCTATACATGTTTCATAAACCATTTATATTCAAAGACTTACACTATATACTAAGTACTACATCATGAACATTATCCAAGACATATATAGGCAATTCTTCGTATTCTTAGACGTTACTCCAAACCTAAGTCGCAACGTTTTATTATAGGCTGCTCTTAGAGACTTTCGCGATTCGACTACCACTTTCATTTCTCATTACATTACTTAAGGTGAGTCATAGCCCCTACTCTTTTCATACTTGTTTTAACTCTTTGGGGGAGACACATGCTCAACTACTTGCTTACTTGTACAAATACTCAAAACGTTTATACTTGACTGTGTTATACTTAATTGCGTTATTCTATTTAGTGGCTAGTAGTTGTGTTTGGGAATTGGCTCCCTGTTATCTTTGGGAATTGGCTCCCAGTTGTCTTTGGGAATTGGCTCCCAAGTGAGGTCTTCGGAGATGAAGTAGAGACTCACGACTAATTGCTTAATTTTTTTAATGAACTTATACATGTCTTATTCATACTATATATTTAGCAGTGGGTTGTGAACACACAGGTTACTAGTGTTGTTATGGGCGGGACTTGCAACTGAGTGGATTCACAATGCCTTTGCTGTGTGAACATTCTTTAAGGCTTTTCAACTATTTTAAGATAAACTCTATGAACTCACCAACCATTGTGTTGACACTTTAGCATGTTTGTCTCAAGTCTATAAGGGGATAGCTGTTGCATGGAGCATAGAGTCACTTGGCATGTTTTAAAGACTTATGCTTTTATCTTTACCATTCGATATGTCTTAAAACTCTTATGTATTGTATTATGGAACTCAAGTTTGTAACTCGGAATTTATTAATCGAATGGTAACTTTTCAAAACGTCTCATTTAGAGGTTGTTTTCTATATCTTGACTTTGTATTATGAAGTAGTACCCCAATGAAATAGTCTTCCGCTGCGATATTTTGGGGGTGTTAAAGATTGGTACCAGAGCCTTGGTTATAGAGAACTAGGTTGCATATACTACCTAGACTATAACTGCTATAAACATTAAGACTCTCCTCTTTATATTGCCTTACACACACTTCATGCGCATATGCTTATTGCTAATTGTTTGTTTAGGAGAAACCCCAGACAATAGTCAAGTCATCAAAAATTTAGAGCTAAGTAATAATTATTTATTTAACTTATTCTTGTGACAGTTCTTGTTTGATAAGACATAAGATTAAGTTAAATAAAGGTTATTAGTTTCCTGTAGAGATTTGATGATTTGCCTTATACTTACTTTATATGATTCTAATACCTAGAAGTGATTCATATGTCCTAGTACGACACTCAAACCTTTCTACAAGCGCGACTAGTCCTTTTCGTCATATCACCTTCTCTAGATACCCACACTACGTTACCCTTTC